>JAFNEN010000959.1:25000-223766 GCA_019343175.1 Oedothorax gibbosus | reverse complement strand
TCGAATTCAAAGTACTTCAATTATTTAAAACACTGCAACATTTAATACTCATTTAAAAAGCATAGGGAGCCATTTTTATTAGAATTTAATCACCATTGCCATTCGCAACAATCGCTCGAGAAACTTTAATTCTTTTAGACAATAAATTAAAATAAATTTAATTTTGCGACATCGATCAGTTTGAAATGATGTCAAATATAGTTCACTATACGAGATTCTTTGTACGTTGATATGAAATGTTTTCATTCTATTTAAAAGCGAGAAATATTACATATTTATTCTTTAAAATATAAATTAATTTTTGCAAACGATAAGTAATAATTATTAATTTTTCGAAATAAAATAAATGAAACTAGCCCAATTTAGCATGTAAATGTTTAATATAGAATATCAATGCTGCGTTTGTCGTCTTTTTGCCTGTTAAACACAATTGATGTGTGGAAGCGGGTTAAGTGACAGATTCTGTTACAAACCTACTTGTTTACATTGAAGATAAAATTTTGACACACCAATTATAGACCCTAAAATTTTGGGTTGTATAAATATAAAAAAGAGAGATACACACACACACATTCGAAGTTGATGGATAATCGAAATTTATGAGAGGCCGCGAATATATTTCTTGTTTCATTGACTGAAAAATATCAGCGGGATTTGTTTTAGTACTCAGTAAGAGCTTGTTTTTAAATTGAAAAAAGTAATTCCTGATGCTTTAATGTTAGCATTTCGTACAACGAATATCTGAGAAAGTTCATACAAAGAATACATCAGAATTGTTTTTTCCGGAATGAAGAGGATAAACCAAAGAGCACGAGGCGGGATATTGGTATATGTATTCAGTAAATAATTACTTATTTCAGGATGTCCCTGCCATAGACAAATTTAGGGTAATAAATTGATCGATTGATTTTTTTAAAACAAATCTAAAGGTTTCATACATTCTAAAAAAAAAATTCATAAGGTTTATAAGGATATATGTATTGAAATATTTTTAGAGTATAAAAAACTCCATGCAAGTGCTCGCGGGTTAAAATTTTAATATAAATAATAATAATCAAATACTATTAAAGATTTTAATAAGATTTATTTTTCTATTTTCTGCCCTTCTTCTATGGTTGTCTCACCCTGTTTTTCAGACTTGTACAAAAGTGATTTTTTTCATATTTAGTTTTCCGAGACTAAATTTTCAAAATACAATCTAAATTTTTTATGTTTCTTTATTTATCACAAACACAATACAATTAAAAAAAACTCTCTTTAGATATGAAATACACTGCTCAAAACAATGGACAATTACAGCGTTTTCCACAAACATATTTATTCGATTAAGCATATTAAAAAACGTCTAAAACTCAAGTATTTCTGGTTTTAAAGATGTATTTTTTTTTTAAATTCATTTTTAAAGTTAATGATACGTCACTTCTGTTAAACCTCTCTTAGCATAACAGATGACGTCACGGTTGGCTTTTTTTGTTCTTGGCGTGTTATTTCGTATCGCGTTTCACCGTATCGCTTTTGAAACTGTGAAACGTGCTTTCATCCTTATCAAACTCTTAAAAAAGTTATGCTATTTTACAGAAACATGTCATGTTCATTCCAGTTAATTTCTTCAAACGTTGAACGATTTCACTCGACTATTCCGATCAGATCCAACAGTCAATAGTTCTGCAATAGCTTATACGCGCTCTAATGTGTGTATTTTAACTAACAACCAAACTTGGAACAAGCTGTTTAACTTTCTTGATATGAACTGGTTACAAATAATATTGTCTTCTTCTTTTAATGAGGTTTCGCAGAAATTGTAAGGTTTACTATTTTATAAAGTTAACAATTAGGGGAACACTCTGCATACTTTTGTTAACCCCTTTCAGTTCAAACGTTTTATTTTTTATTCTGAATATCTAAAATTTGTGAAATAGATTCATTATGCAATATGCATCCAGAATGAAATGGTAAAAAACAGGGGGATAAAATCCTTATTTTTTAACTAAAGTTTAAGGGAAAAAATGAGAACCATAACTTTTGAATAAGTTATAACAACATTTTTTTCAAAACTTTATTTGTTAAAAAAAGTTAAATTCAATTTTTAAACATATAAGAATGAAAGTGTGAAGAATTTAGGGTCAATTTATTTCATAAAATTCTTTGGGAGTGAATCGTATTTTACCATGTTTTTCACATTTAAACAAACATTATTTTAACAAACATTATTTAATTCTTCAAAAGACATGATTCTTCCATCTAACGATAAATAAGTGCGAACTAAACTTAGTGAGAAGAAAAATCGCAAGAGCTGATGATTCCAAATGGAATCATTAAGGGTGAAAGGGTTTAAACCATGAATTCCCCTAATTCTTTTGAGCAGTGTATGTATTCCAGATTTAGAAAAAAATAGTTAAGTAAGTTTTTCTTAAAGATTTAGCATTTTAAACATTTCAAAAAACTTGATTCAGAGAAAAATGAACTTAAGAAGTAAAAACTTGAACTAATCAAGTAAAAATCTGCATAAAACTTCATAACGGATAAGCATATAAAAGTTCAAATATAGAAAGTTTGGAGTTTTGGACAACTCTAATATTTTGTCAGTGTCTTCTTCGATAAGTATGGAATTTTTTTCACGGAAAAATAACTTTTTTCACAAGAGCCTCCCCTGAGCCTCCTGAACCATCGTCATTCCAGATTCCCTTTCTGTACCAAAGAATGAACTCATCGTTGTCTTCTACAATTATATCCACTGGACCTGAAAGTGAATAAAATATAGATTACTTTGAAGGCGATATACAAGACAGTTATATATTAAGAGGGATTTTCAGTCCCAAAGAGCTAATGCATTAGTTTTGGAAACACAATTTCCGCAGAAGTCTTACTTTGCCATGTTATCTCAGTTTCCCCAGGTATGGGAATCGACATAACTTTGAAATAAAACAAATTTGAAACGAAAATGTTATCTAGTTATTTAATTATAAATTTTTTAATTTTTAAAATGCCAAAATATACAGCAGATGGCGACACTGTTTTAAAATTTTATCAATTCATTATTAAATAACTGGATGTTATTTTCTTTTCAATTTTGTTTTAAATTGATGTTATGATGATTCCCATACCTGGTGAAAATGAGCATGGATGAATGACATGATAACATGGCAAAGCAATTCTTTTGCAAAAGTTGTGATTTCAAAACTAATGCATTAGCTCGATGAGACTGACAGTTCATCTTAAGGAAAATATATCTTAAGGAAAAAAAAAAGGTCCTACACAAAATTTTCTAATTGTTCTTTGGTTTCATATATGACTCAGCTTTTTAAACTTAAAATAACATATATTGTAGATTTATCATTTTCACTCCAAAAACAAATCCTTTTCCCAAACTTAATACTTTTTATATTAATAAACATATTTTTCAAACAATTAGAAGTAATTTTTTGCAGGCAATTTTAAAAAAATGCTTTAATCATTTGCTGAGGGTCACGTAAATTTTGTGAAATGAGGTTATGAGGGTTAAAAATACACATTTTAGGTGTGTTATGAATAAACAAACAAGCTTTGTCAATTTTTTTTGTGATTAATAGACCATTTTAACCTTTGTTTTAATCCAAAATTTCCGTTAATTTGCCTCTGAATAAAACTTCTGAAACCGCTGAAATCTGCTTGACCTCATGGTGCGTCATTTTTCAATACAAGTAATGCATCGGCTGCTTCGCTATTAATATTTTTGGAAAGCTTGAACATTTTATGTTATCATAAAAAAGTTAGAATTAAGAAAAATTGAAATGTGTCGTACACATACACTCTTAAAACAAAAGAGTGAAATTCACTCCTATAGGAGAAGTGCATTTTCGGCACCGGAAAGGAGTGGAAATTAACTCAGACTGAGTTAAAACCGCTCGTTTTAAGAGTGTAGGACGCAGATTGTTTTCTTTTATTTCTTTTACCCACTCTGAAAAAGAGTGAAATTCACTCCTATAGGAGAAGTGCATTTTCGGCACGGAAAGGAGTGGAAATTAACTCAGACTGAGTTAAAACCGCTCGTTTGTTTTAAGAGTGTACGTGAAGATTTGTAGAATTCACTTCACAACTTCAGTTTGCGTTTCAGTTGCCTTCAGCCAACTTTCTATTTTGCTTAATACTAACTTTTTTTAACTTATTAACATTATAGCTTCACAGAATATAAACATTAACTACTACCTATTTTATCTTTCCCAATTATAGTGCAAAGTTACTTAGATATAAACATTGCCAATTATTTCATTAGATATTGCGTTTTCCGGATAATGAGTTTCATTCATTTTATGAGTCTCATAAAATTAATGCTTCTTCTTCGATATTTTAACTTTACTACTTAATATGTTTTTAATTGATTTATTAAAAAATATATAAATTATTTAATCCAGAGGTATACATTGTGTACCGCTGGAGCAAAGAGGATAAAACTGTTCGAGTTCTAGACTGAAGCACCCGAGGTCTGGATTTGAGTCCCGAATAAGACTTAGTAGTAAATAATTGTAAGGTCCCAAGTTTTGAATACGTCGCAAACGGCAATTTGTCATTGAATTAATGATTTATAATTTGTTTTTTAATAAATCAATTTTTAAAAATTAAGTGATAAAGTTAAAATATCAATGAAAAAGCATTAATTTTATGGGACTCTTAAAAATGAAACTCATTGGCCGGAAAATGCAATATCTAATGACATGATTGGCACTCTTTATATCTAAGTAACTTTTCAATATAATTGGGAAAGCCATGATAATATCTGTCACCCAGCAGCTTAGGTGGTTTCGACCCTCGCTTGTCAAGCGAGTGGGCCTGGGTTCGAACCCCAGATAAAGCATGGATATTTATGTTGTCCTGAGTACATGCGTAGAACGTGCTCGTTAAATCTGTGGGTCCGAAAGTCCTGTGAGTCGTCATAACGAAGTACCATGGGTGTAGGTTGTCTGGAGAAAAATTCCCCTCTACTCCAGCGACGTGCCTAAATTGAGGAGGGGGCGCCCTCTCGGAATTAGAAGTCAGTCTTACGGGGTACTCAAAAGCTTGTGCCAACGGATGATACTGCTCTTATCTTGACTTCCAGGTTATGGCCTGGATGCACACGGCAACAACACCTATGGTAATTAGTAGTTAATGTTTATATTCTATGAAGGCTATAACGTTAGCACTTCGTACAATTTTTTTTGAATATATTTGAATATTTATTTAAAGCTACATATACAAAACAAAGGCAAAACACACATTGATGGCCAAGGAGAAACAAAACCCGTACAGGCCATAGCAGAAGATTGATAATACAATTAAAAAAAATTATATATAAATACTAAAGTAAATAGGAAAAGATAAAAACCAAATACATCCGGCAAACATAGGCTAGGAGTATTACTATTACTTTATACAACCGCTTTTCATACATCGTTTTTTTTTACATATTTCACTCCTCCAAAAATTTGGAAATGCATAACAATTTTGAAATTATTTGTCATTGTCGTTATTTCGATTAAATTTCCTTTTTATGTGAAAGTAATTAAAATGTTAAATTTATATTTCTTTTTCGGTTTTATTTATATCAAAATCATAATTAACTTAATCTAGTCATCGTTCTCGAAATAGCATGGAGTGGTTACCGTTACTCTTTGAGGAAGTATCAATAAAATTACAAAAAGCACTTACTATCTTCCAATAGTTGTAGATCTTTCGTAACAGTCCGTTCGTAGGTGAACCAAAAGTAGTCAGTTTCAGGATCCTCATCCAAGCCTGTTACAGATTTGACGTACGGTTTGCCATCCACCACGTTGAACTTCACTCTAAATTGGGGACATATTCCCCAGTGAATTTATTAAGGTAACAGGGAACAAAACAGCCACTCAAAATATCAAATTTTCATTTAAACTTCAGTTACTGAATCGTGCCTTTACGAAAGAACTTCTAGGATGCACATTTGAATATGGGGCTGGAGTTTGCAAATTTGGTAGTTAATTTCAATATAACCTTTTTGCCAGCTTTAAATATCGTTATTCCAAAACACCATTTTTCAACCTTAAGGTACACTTTTCTCTTTTTCTATTTTACTAGAAGGGTTGAAATTTTCTGTGATTTCATATACATGTCTATTAACACAGTGAATCAAAAATATTCTAAAAAAATATTAAGTGAGTAAAAGTAAGACGATTTTTCTGATTTAAGAAATGCGCAAAATTTCTATTTAGGTTAATAATTTAAAATTATGAATGTTTTATAGTCAAACTTGAAGTTCACAGCGTTGAC
The DNA here is from genome assembly GCA_019343175.1 of Oedothorax gibbosus. Lineage (NCBI taxonomy): Eukaryota > Metazoa > Arthropoda > Arachnida > Araneae > Linyphiidae > Oedothorax > Oedothorax gibbosus. Next base: position 217,508 of record JAFNEN010000959.1, on the reverse strand, counting down.
TGGACTTTTTTTATTTCTATAAAAAATTATTTTCAGATACACGCAATAGTTGTGCTGGAAAGTGTACCTAAAAGCTAAAAATCGATGTTTTAAAGTAATGACATATGAAGCTGGAAACAAATTTATATTGAAATTAACTACCAAATTTGCGAATTCCAACCCCATATTCAGATCAGTATTAGATAAAAAAAAAATTCGTAAATATTAATATTAGTGAGCGAAAGTTAAAATGAATATTTAATATTTTGAAGCGCCGCGCCGTTATGTTAAGACACAAACTTCCCTTAAGACACAAACTTGAGTTTCCGCATATAAGTACAGGGTGGCTCAAATAAAAGTGGCCCCGGCATGGAGCTACGAATGCAGAGAGATGCTTGGCGAAAAAAATTATATTGAAGCTGCCTATAAGCCTCCAAGTCAAAATCATATATCGTCTGTAAAATGACAAAACCGCGAATGTGCAAAAACCATTTTGGACACAGGGATGGAAAACCGGAAACAGTTAAACCGGTTTTCAGCTTCGGTGAAATGGGCAAAAATAGTTCTTTAGCTGAACCTGTTAAAACTGAAGAACCGGTTTGAATAAACATTTTAACCTGCTGCTAAACTGAAGGTTATTGTTAGTTTGAATTATCGTCGCACTTATGGGCTACGGGCTTCGTAATTTGGAACCACAGTCAAGTGACGAGCAGACACCCCTAAACAGGACAAATTTAAAGCTGCTACATAAATCAATGGATTATGGCGTCATAAAATGTTTCATAATGGATTTGTATGATATGGATTTATTATTTATTAACGCTCTCTATGCGTAAAATTCCCTAAGCCATCAAGAACTATGCGACCGGTAATGCTATTCTAATGACACATTACGCGGCAACAAAAAATCTTGAGAAAGGAGCGCAGGAAGTGCTATTTTTTTAATTAAAAAACAGACGGTACTTTTAATTTAAATTTCATTGTTCAAAATGTAAATTAGCTTCTTAATATAAATTATTCTTTTTGATAAGGCGTTTTTTGCGATTTTTATGTTTTTCAGGAAGTAATCGAAAATCACACCTTCGAGATATTTTTGAAGTCGAGAAATCGGTATCGGCTCATTACATGATTGGGGCTCTAAATTACGACTCCCGTTACCAAAGTCCTACTGTAGCACCAGCTAGTACACTTTAAATATGCTTCTAAGTCCCGGCGGTGCGTACGATGTCGCCATTAAAAGTTGAGTTGGGTGTCTACTCAGGTGGGGTGCCTACTCAGTCACATGATTGTAGTTCTAAATTACGGCACCCGTCGCTAATAGCCCTATTTGTAGCTCCAGTGCGACGATATTTCAAACCGAACTTAAATGGACAGCCGGAATCGTTCAAAAAAACAAGCAACTGGAACCGGTTTTTAGTTACTTTTAGCTAGTCCCAACTAAACCAGAGAAAAAAAAAGAACCAATTGAACCGAGAAGCGGTTTTATTTAAAAAAAAAACCGCAAATCCCTAGAAACTGCACATTCGTGGTTTTTTCATTTGACATACGATATTATTCAATTATTTAATGGCTTCACTTGACAAACCTGTTTTTTCATTGGTTGGTTTGGTTGTTACTAGACTAGGGCCTGCACCTGACGAGTTCAGATCTCAGTGCGAGCTGTGCAACTTTGAGCAGATCAGATCAGTGCACAGGTGAGGCTGGTATAGTTACCGGCAATAATTCGCCAAGAGTGTGTTTGGGTTTAATACTGAACGATCGATGGCGTCACATGGCAAACCTGTTTTTTGCATTGGTTTTTGCCTTGGCAGCATTTCCTGTCTTATTAATACTTCTAAGCCGGGCCACTTTTATTTGCGCCACCCTGTATATGTTAAGATCTATGGTAAAGCGTGACTTGTAATTTTGGTTTTCCTTCCATCGAAATTATTTGTTATGAATAGCTGTTGGAGTAGATCAACAATAATTTGCTTGTCCACTACTGCAGAAGTATGAACTGCTTCATTACTGTATCCCTCCGCGCATCCTACAACCGAACTGCACTTCGGTCAAGACTCATCATTTTACTTTTGATAACACGAGCAACGGATATTAGCTGCTCTAATTACGGGACGTAAAATCACCTTAAAATGCTCTAATGGAATTTTAACCTAATTTAAAACTTTTAATGCTACTTAATAAAATGCCTCCGCTTCTCGCGAACTTTTTATATCTGTTTAAAAAGCTAACAATGACATATTTTTGCATTTCACCGATGTTCTTGAAAAAGTACGCAATTTGCAACATGGGGAAACTAGGGACATTTGACCCATGGGGATACATGACCCAATGCCTTTTTCTCTGCATTGGAAAAGTTTTATTTGCGTTTCCCCCTATTTCTCATAAAGAGAAAATGTAAGTTTTAACTTCCATAAAGCTATTTCCATGAGTTACACAAAGTTTCATAAATTTTCACAGTGCATTTGATTGTTATTAACCTAGATGGAACAAAATTGCCTCGTGTGGGAAAAGGAAGCATTCTCCAAATCCCCAAAACTATTGCTTGCCGTGCATTGTATTAATACAAGTTGATATTGCGTTAATGCACACCTATGCGTGGAGTCCAGTTTCTGCACTTTCAGTATGACGTCGTACAGTGTCGATGACGTAGATATCTCGATGCGCCAAGATTTCTCCAAGGAGGCTCCCTCTTTCGCCCACACGGTGTATCGCACAACGATCATTTTCATGTTAGATTCTTCTAAAAACAATATTAATCATTAGACATGCTTCCAGTCAAACAACTACAAATTTTTTTATAAAAAAAATTTGCTACAATCTCTTCTTAAATTATAATATACACTGTAAAAAAATAAACTTGTAATATTACGGAAAATTTATGGTAGCAAAGTTGCCGGAAAATATCCGTATGGGTACGGAAAAAATGTGTTGACGGAATTTTCCCATAACCCTGCCATACAGAAAATATTCGTGTATAACTGATCTTTTCTGTAGCGCAGGGTACATTAGTTGTAAATCTTGGCATCAGTCATAGATGCCAAGAAGTTATGTGAGAACTATATTACTATATAATAGAATTACCGTAGTTGTAAAATGTGCCACAATGCTTGTTATTAATTGCAGTCAATCCTTTGTTGTTAAGAATAGGAGTGAGGTAGTATTTGTCTAAGAAATTAGAACTAGATACAAACGATGGATCTTTTATGACTTCAACAGCTGCAGTCCAGTTAAAACCAGTAGAATATTCAGTACCTAACATCATCTGAAAAGTTAATAAAACAAACTTCGTTAGGTTAGGTTGCAATATCGTCGCACTAGAGCTACACGAGGGCTCCTGGGGACGGGCGTCATCATTTAGAACCTCAGTCAAGTGACGAGCCCACACTTGAATAGGCACCCAAAGCAAGTTTTAAGGGTGACATCGTACGCGGCGTCGGGTCTTTGCACGGCCAACTTCAATAACAAGGCCAGAGAAGCTCCCCCAAACATTAGCGTAGACGGAAATTTTGACGTCACTGTTCCCAGAGCCGTAGATCGAGGAACTAGTTCGGACGCATTCGGAACCCTAAAATTGTTGTCAGCCGTGAACGAGTGGTTCCGAACAGGTTTCGAGACAGGTTGTCTTCATCTTCGGAACAACGTCACTCGGAACTATGACGTCAAAATTTCCGTCCCCGAGCTTGTTTGGGAAAGCTTCTTCGGCCTTAGTAGTTGAGTAGGCCGTAGTCTTTGTAACTTATTTAACGTGCACTCCCGTACCATACTGATCTACTCGGTATATTTATGTATCTACTCGGAATATTATTCGTCGGACTTTTTAGCCACACAGACCGTTTATAGGGAGGCAGTTATTTCGACCATTATTAGGCCCGAACCTGGGGCCTTTGGCATGCAAGGCAAGAGCCTTACCGACTGGGCTCCTCAGTCCCCTGAAAAATTAATAAAATCAACTTCGGGGGTTAGAAGAGGATACGTATGCATAAACCAAGTAAATAAAAATTAAAACTGAAACAACAAATCTTAATTCGGTCGATTTTAGTTTGGTTTAGTTTGAATTATCGTCGCACTAGAGCTACACGAGGGCTATTGGCGACGGGCGTCGTATTTTAGAACCACAGTCAAGTGACGAGCCGACACCTGATTTGCCACCCAACGCAACCGTTAAAGGCGACATCGTACGCAGCGTTGGGACTTTGGAGCGTATTTTAACGTGCACTCCCTCTACACGGGGTATTATTCGTCGGACATTTTTGGCTGCACGGGCCGTTTATAGGTCGGCAGTTATTTTGGTGATGCCCGGACCCGAACCTGAGACCTTTCGCATGCTAGGCGAGCGCCTAATTCGGTCTATAAAAATTGCGGAATAACGAGATGCATTTCTGTAATCAAGTTTTTTTTTTAAAATTTTGTCGAAAAGAATTTTAAATTATTTTTCAGTGATTGTATTTACCCGGTATAGTGTTTTACACTCCCAAGGTTTCTATTAGAACTAATATCTTTTTGTACCCGAAAGATTTCAAACTATATCAACCTTAAGATTTGATTTAAAAAAAAGGTCCCTCGTATAACTTATGCCCTAAATTTGTCTGTGACACAGATATCTAAAAAATCAATTATTGAAATACAGGGTGGCGCAAATAAAAGTGGCCCTAGCATAAATCTACGAGTGCAAGGAGATGCTTGGCGAGAAAAACCATGTATGCCGTCTGAAAGCCTCCAAGTCGAATTCATAAATTATATTCAAGAGTTCAATGTCTTCCCTTGGCAACCTTATATTTTCATTGGTTGATTTGGTTGTTACTAGACTAGATATGCACATGAACTATTGACGAGTTCAGATCCTTGTACGAGCTGTGTTAGTTTGCGTTTATCAGATCATTGCACATGTGAAGGTGGCATAGTTTCTGGCACATAGTTTGCCAAGCGTCCGTTTGGGCTTAATATGGAAGAGATCGATGGCTTCACGTGGGAAACCTGTTTTTGCATTGTTTTTTGACTTGGCAGCATTTCCAATTTCCTTACTTCTAACCCGGGCTACTTTTATTTGCGCCACCCTGTACTTCTTCTATACGACACAACCTTCACGTCAAACGCTGCATTAGACACTAACACTGTGGCATTAGTAACCAACTAGTGTTATCATGCATTGAATTCTATTTCCGATAAAATTTTGTAAAGGGTGTATATAGTGGAATGTTCACAAAAAGACCACCAGTAGATGGCGCTGTTCATTCCTACTAGTCATCTAGTTAACAACAAATACTGTTTTATAAAATCCGAAGTAACTCATCTCCACCGTTCGGTAGATCATTTGTTTAGCCTATACCGATACCAGCTAATAACTCTGGTAAACCCTGTTTGCCTTAACTTAAAAGTTGTCACTACTCTGCCTGCGGTAGTAGAGCTAATATGTCGTGAATCTAGGTTTTCCTTGCTAGAAGTCTTTAAGAATTGCATATATACCTGTATAACAAGGGCAACTGTTCGCCGATTGGTTTCATTTCCATCGTGCAACGGGACTTTTTTCGCAAGGTTTATCCAAGTGTGAAGATCTCCCCTTCTAACATATTCATTTCTTGAAGCAATGCAGGACAAAGCCATGGTGGCTAACACTTGCACTTCTGCAAAAAGACAAGCGCATTGTTAAATAGGGGCACACAACTTTTAGCATATTATTCTCATTTGAAGAGTACAGGGGAAGAACCCCTTCATTGCATAGTAGTCCGTCTGCATCAGGTCTGCTTGGCGAAGATAGCGAGTCATCGCTTAAACTGGTGTGAAGAAACCTGTTTTGCCTTGGTTCTTATAATGCGGCGCACGGGTTTATTATATTTATGATCAAAATTAATGCCAGACAAATAGACTGACGCTTGAACCGCGGAAGAAGAACCATGGGGGAAACCGATTTCCGATTGCCACTACTTGCCAATCAGATTTCAATACGGACTGTCGATGATGGGGTTTGTCCCCTGTACTCTTCATTCTGGAGAACATTATAGGTTTGTAATAGCTCTGAATAGTTTTGCATACCTGTCCAATAAGGCTTGTGCCGTGATGTATGAATTTCCCTGAGTCTATCTACGTCTTTTTGGTACATAGGTGCCCCTGCGTTGCAGAGTGCCAATATCGCCAAAGGACTTGCATACTTGCTGAAGTTGACTCTCCGACGAAGGTCTGATACCAAGTCATGTCCATAGAAATGTCGTGGGTTTAAGCAGGATACCAATAGGGCATGAACATACAGAGCTAACTGCTCTGTTCTAAGACTTTTTCGGCTGAAGAGTTATATTGAAAATAAAATTATTTTGACTTTTGGTACTTTTCTTTTGAAATCAATAACATAAATAAGGATATAGTAACTTATGTTATAAGAGAGCGCTGTTTTTGTATGATAACACAACAGTTCTGCACAATTTATGTTGTGTAAATTATGTTACACGGAACATGAATTTTAATATCTTAAAGCTGGCATTTTAACTCTTTCAGTCCCAATGACAATTTGGCATCATCATTTTTGAAAAAAAATTCTGATTGTCTATAGCCATTTATGATATCAAAATGCACATCATTAGATTCTTCAAACTTTTTTCTATTAGAAAATATTTGTTATTAATCCCAATAGATGTCATCCCTATTATTTTTCTAAAAATTATAATCAGAAACATGATGATGCCAAGTGGCATCACTGGGACTGAAAGGGTTAATTCGGTAATGTAATTGCTAATGGTACGCAAAAATTGTGGGAGAAAGAGTTAACAATAGTTCACATAAATTGTGAAAGAAAGAGTTAAAAATAGCACACATAAAATGTGTGTGTGTGAAAGAAAAAGTTAACAATAGTACACATAAATTGTGAAACAAAGAGTTAACAATAGTACACATAAAATTTTGAAGAAAAAGTTAACAATAGTACACATAAATTGTGAAAGAAAGAGTTAACAATAGTACACATAAATTTTGAAAGAATGAGTTAACAACAGTACATATAGGTTTTGAAAGAAAGAGTTAACAATAGTTCACAAAAAAATGGGAAGAAGTTAATAGTGCACATAAATTATGGAAAAAAGAGTCAACAATAGCACACATAAAATGTGTGTGTGTGAAAGAAAAAGTTAACAATAGTACACATAAATTGTGAAACAAAGAGTTAACAATAGTACACATAAATAAAGAAAGAGTTGAGTACACATAAATTGTGAAAGAAAGAGTTAACAATAGTACACTTAAAATTTTTAAGAATGAGTTGACAATAGTACACATAAATTTTGGAAGAAAAAGTTAACAGCAGTAAACATAAATTGTGAAAGAAAGAGTTAATAATAGTACACATAAAATTTGGAAGAATGAGTGAACACTATAGTAATTATTGCAGCGCAAATAATTATTAAAATAATTGCAGCGCACTTAGCGCGATTCAAAATAATAATGTATTTTTGTTTGGAGTTTTATATAGATAGTTCATAACCATTATATTCTTACAAATTCATTGATTAGTGATTTCTAGTGGCCGTAATGTACTTTATTTCAGCTGCTTGTTTTCCCCAATTGATGATTCAAGAAGAAAAGATCATATTCCAATATTGGATTAATGCCTTATTTTTGAAAAACTTAAAAATTAAACTAAAAAAATAGGGACATTTTTTAGAGCTCACTCTTTTTAATTAATGGCGAATGATAAGCCTGATTGACCGCGGGTTTCATACCAAAGTGCATCTGTGTAAAACCAATGGAAAAAATATTTCCTGAGCCACAGTTCTCCGGCTGTATTGAATGTTTTTGCACATGCTTTTTTATATTAATAATGTAGTTGACTTGCACGTCTCTAAAATCCCACTTTTTGAAATGCATTCGAATATTTTGTGTAAAATTATTTATTGAAAATTTTAAAAATAATTCGAACCGATTTCAAGAAAATGGATTATAGAAACCTCTAATTCAAATACATTTATCATATGGCAAAAACCGTTTGTAAAAATATTCAATACAGTCGGGGAAATATGGTTTAGAATTTCTTTTCTCCATTGGAGTAACACAGAGACACTTCAGTTTGGAGACCCGCTATCAATCGGGCTCATTCGCTCTTAGGAAGAATACTTGGGTGAGCGTTGCCCTGATACATCCTGTAAATAACAATATTCTTACCTCTTAATTTTAGACAGCAATCGTATTGTGAGTTCATATCTTATCTCATGTCCTGTGACGTTATCAACTGCAAAAAAGTTTTCATCTGCTAGGTATAGGGCTACGGCAGTCCTGTGCAACTGGTGGCCCCATTTGTGTATAGTGTTTTTCTTTCTTCTGTTCATAAACCAATTTATACAATGCAGCTTTGCGGATGCCACGTTAGCCACTTTGGTCACACCTTTTTATAAAATATTTAAAATTTTGAAAGTATTTGTGGACATATGACGACAATAAGCCAAGAAATTTTGCTAAACAAAAATAAGCTTTTCTGCTAAAGTTTATCGAAATAAAGACTTTTTGTTAAATAAATTAAGTTGCACAAAAAATGAATTAAAAAAAAGTTGTGGGCTTTCTTAGTAGGAGGTGTTGGCAAAAGATTATTGTGAGTACTGACACATAAATTGTAAAAAAAAAGCATTAATTTTTACAATTAAACATATTTAGATCTAAAACTATAATTTTCGAATGCCTTAGTAATAATATTTAGACATAATATTTGCATAGTAAACAGACGACTGTGTTTTAAGGGCGTATCACACCAGCGAAATTTTCTAACCCAAACCCTCAACTCAACCAGATCTTCAACGCAAAACTCAAAAATTGGATGCAATCTGCCGTCTGCTATTGAAGTTTAGGTTGAAGATCTTGTTAGGTTGTTATCTTCAACGTCGTCCACCCAACACGACCTGGTGGATCCAACCTAGTATTCGAACTAATAAGATGCATAGATTCTGCTTTCATCACAGCGAAGAGATTCTACGTCTTTATAAAGAAGGCGGCTCTTATGCTGCTCCTTTTTGCTATCACTGATCCTGCGAATGGGTAGATTCAGACAACTGAAGAGTACAAGGGAAAAACCGCTTAATTTCGTAGAAACTTTCATCATCAGGCCTCTTTGGCGATGAAAGCGAGTCATTGCCTAAACTGGTGTGAGGAAATCGGTTACTCACTTTGTTTTTCTCTCGCGGCAACCCTGATTTACGCCAGAGATCAGCGGACACGAGTCACACATTGGTACCGCGAAAGAAGAACCGAAAGGAAAACCGGTTTTCTGTCGCCAATGTCCGCCAAGCAGATACAATTACGGCACTACTCCTAATAAATAAAGTTGTTGTCTTCCCCTGTACTCTTCAACTCTGATGAACAAACATAAATTTGCATCAATAATAGCGACATAGTTCTATTTAAGACTGAAATGGAATGTTGGATCAACCGCTCATTCAACACTAGCAACCCTATGCCCAACTTCGAGAAGTTGAGGTGAAAGTTAGAAATCGAGTTGCCTTGAGGGTTGGGTTAAATGAATGGGCGTTCATGTGATATACCCTTTACTACTTTGTATATTTAACCAACTTACTGCAATCCTTTTCATCGGGACTGGAAGGGCAATCGATTTCACCATCACATATTTGAGTTTGAGAAAGGCAGCTCTGGGTGTTAGGACAATAGTAGCCTTTTATGCAGGTAGCAGGCCTTGGAGTCGTTGTCGTCAGACCTTGATAAGAGTTTCCAGAAATTATGTAAGGCTTGTTGTTGTTGTTTCTAATGCCACTCGGTAACCGAGCCCGGAGTAGGGAACTACCCGATTTTAAGGCGAAGTGGGGCGGCTTCCGTTTTTATTGAGCGCCACAAGGGAGGAAGTCCGACTTTTGCTCGTCAGCATGACACATCCGTTTTACAGGAAGGTCCCTTTCACACATCCATTCTCACTCACATATCGAAATTTTGATCCAGATCAAAGGCCGATAACCCCCCGTCTGGTACCCCCAGAGGTATTAATTTGGTATGGGAACATGGAGGACTTTGTGACCACGACATATTTAACGTTCCCCAGCCACCATTAGCAACACGGCGGTCTTTAGCCGAATATAAGCGCCGACCCAGCAACCATCAGAATTGCGAGCACCGCCGAGGACAGAACCCACAACCCTTCCGATGCGAGCATGACGCTTCACACGACTGAGCTACCGCGGCTCCGTGGTGATTGTATTACTGTATTGAAGTGTGTGTAGCAAAAACTGATAGGCGTAATTGTCTTATTGAATTTTATATCAAGGTGTCTGAGGATTAAGCTGCAATTAGTAATTAGTAATCCATTTTCCAAGCATTCATATTTTGTTCGGCACAAATTTAGCTCTCATATTTAAAATAAATTCCTATCTAAAAGAAAAAATTTAAATACAAAACAGGACTTTTTACAAGTAAGATTATTTGAGGGAAAATGAAACTTCCGTAAATGAATCTTTTGAGAAAATGAAACTTGCCCCTATTGTCAGTGATTGTAATACATTAATTTTTTTAGCATATGGCTACATTGATGCTACAATTAAGTACCCCTTGATTGACTAGGAATCCCCCATATTCAGATAGGCTTGACAGACATTGGTCACAGGAAAACCGGTTTTCCCTTGGTTCTTCTCTCAATACAAGCGTTTCAGGGTTGCCGCGATAGAAGAACCAACAGAGAAACAGATTTCCCTTCACCAGTTTAGACGATGACATTGCTATGGTTCCAAAGAGGCCCGATACGGAGGGATCCAGTCAATAATAGGGGTTTCCCCCTGGACTCCTCATGTATATTATATATTTTTTTAATTTTTAAGATAGACTCTTAAGACTTTGAGAGAAGATCAGGAACATAAAAACTAACCTATAATACTATAAAAAATATTAATGAATAAACTATATAGCAAATTAAGTATGACAAATTTTAAACAACAATAATGACATTTAAAATTACTTGTCTTTCATAGTTTTTGAAGAAAAGTAAACAGCAAATATCCATGCATGTGACCTACTAAATTTTAAGCTCTAGGCAAAGTAGTTGTTTAACCATAGTTTCAAATGGAAAGCTTTAAAATAAGATTTTTTTAAAAATAAATAATGTTTTTAAATGTCTGTCAAATATTACATTGTGTTAGAATTGTAAAAAAGTAGCAGGCCACATGTCCTCATGTATACTCTTTAAAATGCAAGTTAAATGTTTTAAATCGAAGAATATTCGTTTGAGATATGTTCTTGGTAGTACAAGCATATTTTGAAAAAATTCGTTGTTTAGAAAATGGGTTAAAAGTTTTCATTGTAAAATTGATAATAATGAAGTGGCATTATGTTTTCTCTAAAAAAAACACCAGAAAAATTACTTTCTGTTGGAATATTTAGGACTTTTATTAGGACAAATACTTTGATTTATTTTTTATAAATTAGAATTAAATTATTTGAAATTAATATAACCCAATCACTGACTTACTAAATGATTTCGTTAGAAAAGACACCTATACCGTAACTATGGTATTTTTTATATCGCCCTTTATAAACCTGCCTATAAGTCAAAAACTATTTTGTGGTACAAGAAATATACTTGCACCATTTCAAAGATAATGAATCGGAAAATATTTTAACGCCAACGGTTTTTTAATGCCAACGATATTGCAAGAATATCAAAACACATATTTTGGTCGGTATATGGATACCGAACAAAGTAAATCTCAGCCCTATAATATCGAAGAAAAATATTTTCATTTAATTGTTATTCCATATTATGACCAAATCAGTAAGTTAATTGAAAAAAAAATTAAAAAATTAAATTAAAAGTTATTTTCTCACCTAACAAATTAAAGTTTTCTAATCTCAAACATCCCATTGATGCTGCTAATGAGTGGTGCATTTACAACATCCCTTGCCAATGCGGCTTTTCACTTATTGGACTAACGAAAATAGAACTTTATATACGAGTAAAGGATCGTGAAGCGCAGGTTAAAAACAAGAATGCCAGAAATCTTCTGTCGCTACACATTCCTGAGAATTTAATCAATATTTCATTTACTCCTTCAATTTTGGTTAAAATTTCCAGCATTGCGGAAAATGACTTTTACGAACCATATTTTTAAAAACAACGATAACTTAGTTCATTCATCTAAAATGCCAGAGTTCTCACCAATTTGGAAAAGCTTCATAGTAACAGAATAACGTTTCTGTTCAATCACATTTCCCACACACGCCTCCCCTACATCTCTTGCCGGATATCATGTTTTTCTTCATGTTATCATGTCATCTTTGCGTCGTCAAGTTGTGTTTAGTCTGAGTTGTGTATTATTCTGAAGAAAGTGGGCCTCTTGAGTTCCCACCGAAACATACAGAGCAAACTTCTTCTGAATAAACTATTTGCGCCAATAACCAACTTTGTTTTCTTTGGGAATCCGCCCATGTATGATGAGCAAAGTTGCAGATATTCTCTTAATATTTTCGTAAGATTACTGTTGGCATTTTACAAATTAAATTAAAAAAAAACACAGAATAACTTACGGCAATTCATTTCGTCTGAAGGATCCTCTCTTCCGCAATCGAAATCAGAGTCGCAGACATATCTCATAGGAATGCATTTTTTAGATTTGAAGCATTGGAATTGGTCACTAAGACATTGTCCTAAAAATAGATTTTACTCTTGAACAAATGTATATTAAAAATCAAAATTGTGGTATTCAAATTTGCTTTAAATATTTTGAGGAACTAAAACTAAAATGTTTGTTGCATTCGAAACGATTTCGAAAAAAGAACTCGTTACGCAATTGTAGACATAAGTATGACATTCATGTAGTACACTGTGTAAAAAAGTAGAAGGACACTAGATTATCTTAGTTAAATAAATAATACAAAAAAATTTCAATAATTATATTATATAAAATGTTTTTATTAGCAGACACCTGTATCTACATAAAACAAAAAAGTACATATTTAAAAAAAAGTACACTTAATAACAAAAATCATTTTTGACGATGACAATATCTGTGAAAAAAGTAGAAGGACACTTCTAAAAAATGGGTGTACTTTATAATTAGTATGGAATTCTTCTTCCATTGGCTCGAATTACTTCAAGGATCCTGTTTAGCATCGAACTACATAAAGATTGATACATAAAGGTATCTTGCAGCCGGGAGAAGATAGATGATACAAATTGGACCTTAATAATGTAATTAATTTTTTACAGGAACCTTCATCAAAACGACGTAATGGCTTAACACCATGATTTATTTAATTTTTAATAAAAGGGCTAATTCCATGCAAAATTGCCCTTTCTGTAGTGTAAGTCAAGCGTGTAAAAAAAGATTATCACCATAAATTTGTAACATTAAATGAAAAAAAATGGCGGAATAGCTGATCTACACTTATTAAAACTAAGTAATGAAACATGCTTTTTATTTAATTGTATTTATTTTTCTAATTTAAAAAGCTTGTAAGCACATCTTAAATTGTGACTTACACTACAGTTACATGGGGGGGGGGAGGAATTAACCTAAGACAGATAATAATTTTGTTTGTATGTTCAAAAACTTATATTTTAGTGACCTTTATAAGGAATACTGCCTTAATGATACCTTCAATACGTATTTGTAGGGAACAGGTAATTTCAATATAAAAGTTAGTTCCAATCATTAATCATAAATTACAGTACGTTTGTTTACTGCTAACAGTTTCAAAGCAATGCCTAAGGACCGGGGATAAGAAAGAATATTATAAAAATTATTTAAATTATGATTTTCCAGGAAACCTAACTTGATTAAAATTTAATTAACTTTTGTGAGAAAGTACTTTTGAAAATCGATTATAAATATAAGACAGGCCATTCTCGAAAGTGGTTTTAATAAAGAGCGTATTTTTATTTTTTGAGAGCATTAAGGGGGAATGAAACCTACTATCGGATTTTCCTTAGCGAGGGTTCTGTTGTACCAGTGTTACATATTCCTCAAATTATGCGTTGCAAAATAATTTAAACCAATTGGAGGCAATTATGAAGACTTTTAATAAATATTAAACACATTAAGTACAAGAAATATGCATCAAAATATCACAGTAGTATTAGTTTGAAAGACATCATAAAATTTCCAGTTCAATAATAAGTCCCAACCTCCCAAGAGGTGGTAAAAGAAAAAACTTACAGCAATGTAAACTCGAACATGAAAATTGGCATTAAAACAAAACAATCAAATTTTTTAAGCCGCCTTCTTAGCACAGCACTAAATCACGTTCTGGAACACGTCCATGGAAAACCAAGCCAAAAGGTTCCCAGCACACATCAGACCGTTCTTTTGAAGACCGTCGACTGAACTGTCTTCACTTTACTTCGGACGTGGAGATCGGAAGTCACGTGACGACACCGCCTTCGTCACAGGTTCCTCTGTCTGTCAATACTACAGGGAAAAACTAATTTCGAAGCCGAAATACTCCACTTGTACTGGATATTTTTAGAAACATATTTTTATAAGATAAATTTACCTGGCTTAAATGTAAGTATAATTACATATTAGGCTGAACGTTAGGTGGGTTTTATTGTGCAATTATAGAATTTAAAATAATAAAAGTCTGGTTTAAATTAATTTTTTTTATTCTAACACTCATTTAAGCAAGCTACAATGACACGTTGTCATATAAGAAACTGTTGGTAACAATATTGAATTCAATTGAGTATTTCGGCACTGACTTTTTTCTTTCTCCATTGCATTAAGACAGCGAATAGATTTCGCTTTGGAAAGTCGATTGTCGGTCTCATTTTAGCTATACAAATTATTATACGTTATGATCCAAAAATAAACTTTAAAGTGATTTCCCCGAAACCAATATTTCTGTGTTAAAAAAGCATTAAACCACATTAATTCGGCACTATGAGAAGATGATTTCTATCCGATGATGAAAGTGCTGTTGAAGTAGGATAGGGGAGAGCGGGGCTATACACACACCGTACACTTAAGGGAGATTCTTCGATACATAGCAAATTACATAGTAAAGTTTATATGAACACAACTAATATATAATTTGATTATTCGGCTACTGATCCTACATTAACATTTTGTAACTATTCCATTTTTATATATAAAAAGTAGTGATTAAAAAAAGGTATCTTGTATGGTTTAGCCCCGGGGGTCGGGGCTAAACCGTACAGTATAGAAGGGGCTATACCGTACAATTTAAAAATCATCTGTTTAGGTAAGTAACGATTGTATTGCAATAGATTAATGTAAAAAAAAACTTTTTATTACTAATAAAGATCGTATCTAAAAAACTGTACTACAATTGGAAGATTTTAGAAAGTCTTAAAAATTTCGAAAATTTTAAAATTTTCGATACTGTTGTTTTAGAAATTGTTTTATTGGGTTTAGAATTCGCTTTGATGATTTTACTTTTGAGTCCCAAGTTTACTTGTTTTGAATTTTTCTGCCCTACCCCCCTTTTCAGCTTTTATCTTTCCCTGCAGTTGTTTACTTTTTTTCCTTTAGCTCTTTTACTTTAGCTGACTCTTCCAGTTGTCCTTTATTTGGGGGCTTTGAAAAAATTGTTAAGAATAAATATAAAACTTTAACATTTTTGGTAGGCCTGCTTTCCGCGTAAGTTACAATCGATGCAAGTATGTTGCCATAGAAAACCATTTGGGGCTAAACCGTACACTTCTGTACGGTTTAGCCTCAATCTGTACCTCGCTTCAATATATTAAAATAATCTTAAATTCTATCACTTAACCAATCATCTCTAACAACCAAAAGAGAACTTAAGAGATGTAGTTTCTTATGATCTAACATTTACTACAGATAGCATACAAGAAAAGATTCGACACTTACCTTTTATTTAGTACTGGACGAAAATTAGAAGAAAGAGTAAAAACAGTTTTTTTACTGAGACACTGATACTCATACGCATAGCCAAACGATATCTATACTGTAAACTTGCGCGATCTGCCTCTAGACTATAGCACTTGACGGGATCGTCTAGCTTGAAATCTAGGCCAATAAAATGGGTGTACGGTTTAGCCCCGCTCTCCCCTAAGTAATTTAAACTATTATTTAAATTGTTTCAAAAATTTTGGACAGACATTAATTGATACATTAAATTAAAAGTCTTTTATCTTTGAAACGTTTAAAGCGAAAACATTAAAAAATATTACCTCTGGTAAGTTCAACCTGAAAAAAAAATCCGATTACCGCAATGAAAAAAGCATTTAGCATCATCATTCTTAACTAAACCTTTCGAATAATCTGTTCGAAAAGTTATAAAAACAGCGAATTTAATTGAAAGAGTTACGTTTTAGTTTTCAACAGGAAGCAGTCGGTTTCGATTCACAGTTTCCTTCCTGAATACATTGTATAATTCAGATTAAACTGAAAAATTTTAGTGTTATTATTTTTCTTATTGTGCAGTCTATGGTTCTCGAAGATTTACCGGTTGAACTTAATTTTTGCCGTTATTAACACTTTTGGTCTAGAGTTTTGAATTCGACAGATAATTTTTTTGAGTGATTAATTATTATGTGTAAGTAACTCAAACATTAAATTGTGCAGATGTCACTTCGAAAAGCAAAAATCACACTAATGTCCATTTTAAATGCACAGCAAACAGTATATAACCCCATTTACCATATGTGTGTCCAGTCAGTGGCGCACTCAGAAAATAATTGTAGGGGGGGCTGACCGTTGGTCCTTGGGCCAACCAAAGGAAAACTTTTTAAAATTCCTTAGAATAACCGATATTTTAAGTCATTACTTAAGTTTATTTTAGGGGGCTGGGGAGCCCAGTCGGTTAGGCATTCGCCTAGCATGCGGAAGGTCCCAGGTTCGGGTCCGGGCATTGCAAAAATAACTGCCGACCTATAAACGGCCCGTGCAGCCAAAAATGTCCGACAAATAATACCCCGTGTGGCGGCAGTGCACGTTAAATATACTTCAAAGTCCTAACGCTGCGTACGATGTCGCCCTAAACGGTTGCGTTGTGTGCCTACTCAGGTGTCGGCTCGTCACTTGATTGTGGTTCTAAAATACGACGCCCGTCGCCAATAGCCCTCGTGTAGCTCTGGTGCGACGATAATTCAAACTAACCTAACTAACCTTGGGTTTATTTTAGCTCTTTGAATGCAAGTTTTGAGCAGGGACTATAGGAATGAATGATAAAACCCAGCAGATAAAATAAAACTTTAGGTTTTATTTTGACAAAATCTTTTTATATCAGCTGTCTTAACAAAACAAAATTCAGTCTTTGGGTCTTCGTCAGTATGGATAATACACTGTCTGCGTCAACTGGAATTTCTCTGTGGATATTAAGATTGGCTAAGCCATTTAGCCTACTCTCAGACATCGTGTTTCTTAGGTATGTCTTGATTCTCCGAAGAGTGGAAAAGGCGAGCGCTCTGCTGTGCTGGTCGATACAGGTATAGTGATGAAAATCTTAAGTAGGAGGATATGGATGTTTGGAAAGATTGTTTTATCATAAATACATAATTCTCCCACCGCCATCACAAACAAACAAAGCAAGCGCGCGCGAGAAATGTTCCTTTGCGGAATTTGGAATATATGAAATACGTTATATATATTTTTTAGTGCATTTCTTAGGAATAGGAATGCAGCTATTTATTTCGTAGCTGTTGTGAAACTTTATAGTTGACTCCAGCAAACCAGTATTCAGTATGCGATGTGTCCACTATTGGCGGATTTAAAAACAGATTGTAATTTTCTTGAGGGTGTTTTTCTTGAGGGGGGGCTACAGCCCCTTTAGCCCCCTCCCTCCGTGGGTGCGCGCCTGTGTCCAGTTAAAAATAGTACAGTAGCCTTATATGTGCATTTTGTAAACGTACAGCTCTCTTTGCCTTCTGAACCTTCAATTTTAATCCCCTACTCTTTATTCATCAGAGACCGGCCTATAAACCATCTTCAAGTAAGATAGACACCAACTGAATTTTTACTGATACAGAGAGAGAAAGTACACCCAGGACGAAGGCGAGAATCGAACCCGCACCCAGTACAGTGCGCAGGCCGTTAGTTTCATGGGCTGCGAACAAACCCACTCTGCCGCCAGAGCCCGTGTTTTCTTTATATTAAGCAGTGCATTTAGCCTATATTATGGGTCGTTAATGGAATTGGAAAAAGTAAATGTTAAAAGTCAAGGGTAGATGGTTATTTGTCTTCATTTTTTTTACCGTTTAATCAGCCGTTTAGGCTTTCATCACCATAATTGAAACGGACAATTACACAATAGCATAATCTAATATTTAAAAATACATTTTCACTTGACTTAAGAGTATGACTAAAAGTAACGACAAGATCAAATGGGGTTGAGAAGCCCAATCGGCAAGGCACTTACATGTGAAAGGTCCCAGATTCGGGCACGGACTTTGCCAAAATAACTGCCAACCTATAAACAGTCTGTGCAGCCCTCGTAATTGTAATATAATCTGTTCCGGCTGCCTATTTCTAGCCTCCTTTGGCTATGTCCTGACTACGACATCAAATGCCACAAGTGCAACAAAACTTGGGCGCCAAGCGATGCAATAGCATGTGGCTGACTCAGCCAAGTCGCCAAGTTATGTTGGATTTGATGTCGTAGTTAGGACAGGACACAGCCTTTAGGTGCTTTACCACAGCCTAAGTAGGTAGGTTGGTACATGTATTTTCCGGTTTGTGAAATACAGCCTATGCAGAACACCCTTATCAGTTGCCATTCGTCTAGACCGGAAATATTCGGTTTCGATGTTTTCCGCCATCAAACTTCCTTCCTAAACAAGAAACAATTTCGCAAAATGTCTTAAGATAGTTCTGCAATTCAGAGTAAGAGGAGTATATCTCCAACATTAAGTTTTTAGATTTTATTTCAGCTGTGCATGCGAGACTTTTTTTTCTTAACCGAAAGTAAACAACTGTAAAAAGTTTCGCTAGTATTTATTTAAAGAGGGTTTAAAACAGTAAAATCGCATAGAAAATAAATTAGAACTTATGTTTTTTTTAGCGTAATACTGTAATGTTGACAAAATATAATTAAAGGCGAATAAGCCCGATCGACCGCGGGTCTCGAAACCAAAATGCCTCAGTGCTTATCCAATGGGAAAAAAAATTATTTTATAAGTCACATTTCTCCGGCTGTATTGAATATCTTTACAAACGGTTTTTTATAAGAAAAACATAGCTGACTCACAGGTCTCTATAATCTCTCTTTTTAAAATTGGTTCGAATATGTAATTTTAATTTTCAATAAATTAGTTTGCACAAGATAATCGAACGAATATGAAAAAGGGGGATTATAGAGACCTGTAAGTCAGCTACACTTATCATATATATGTAAAAAACGTTTCTAAAAATATGTAATACAGTAATACACACTTCGTATTGGGCGCAATGGAGTTTATCACTCTCTCTGACGCCTCGACGAAATAGAAGGCAAATAAGATGAAAAATATAAGCATGCATCGAAAACCTTATTAAAAATAATTAAGTCATTTAAAGTTAAATTAAGTACAAACCATAAAGTAATTTACTTTTTACAAATTTAGTTTTAGTTTGGTTGGAACCTTTCCATCTTTCTGTTTCAAGCCACCACGAATCATCCCTTTATATAGCTTTAAGAGGGATTGCCAGTCCCATAGATCTAATGCATTTTTTTGGAATCACAACTTCCGCAGAAGTATTGCTTTGCCATACTATGCCCTTTTCCCCCAGATATGGGACTGACAATCCCTCTTAAAGGCATATCACAAAGACCTTCATCCATTCAACCCAACCCTCAACGTAACTCGATCTTCAATTTTTACATCAATTTCAACTTCGCGAAGTTGGACATAGGGTTGCCAACGCTGTATGAAAGATTGCTCGTATATTCAGTTTGAGAGCAATGATTAATAGAACTTCATCCTCATGTAAATTTTTGTTTGCTGATCAAAGTTGACTGAATCTACGCGTGATTTAAAAGGACGCAGTGTCTCTTTGATGTGACGAAAGCAACTTAACTTAAGCCTACTTTCTAATATATTCATCTGATTGGTTCATCAAATACTAGGTTGGATCAACCAGTTCGTGTGGGATTGATGACGTTGCAAATACTGTCTTCAACCCCAACTTCCATAGCAGACGGCAGATATTACGTCCAACTTTTGAGTTTTGCGTTGAAGATATGGTTCAGTTGGGGGTTGGGTTAATTGAAGAGTACAAGGGAAAAGCCCCTTCTTTGATTGGGAATCTATAATGAGGTCTGCTTGGCGAGTAGTGGTGATCAGAAACCGGTTTTTCCCTTGGTTCTTCCTACGCGGTTTAAGCGTCAGACTAGTGTCTGGTGTAAATCTCGATCATAGAGATAGTAAACCCGTGCGCCTCAAGATAAGGACCAAGACAAAACTGGTTTATTCACACTATAGTCTGTCTTTTACTATGCGAGCCTCGAAAAGACTTCCCTAACAGCCATGTGACGAGTATGTGACGAAAAACGATATCACATACAAGTCACTGAAGATCGCTGTGATGTCATATAGAAGTTGAATGTCCTCTTTTGTTACGTATCTTCTACGTTACATGGATATCGATGATATCGCAGCAATGTCGCATTTTGACTGGGATTTAGATGACATCACTGCGATATAACATACAAGTCACAATATGATGTCACTGCAAGATCGCATAGTGACATCCATTTGATATCGCATACCAGTCACATTGTGGCGGCGACTTACGCGATATCACTGTGATGTCACATACTTGTCACATTGCGACTGTGACCTAGAGTGACAAAAAATTACGTTGCAGCGACGTAACTGTGACAAACCTGGCTGTTAAGTGTTAGGGTTTCTTCCCCCATCCCTTCGCTTGGTTTTCTAGGAAACGGGGGGAGCATTGCTTTTCTAAACCTAACGCGTTTGAGGTTCTGTTGTGGAGGTTAACAATCCGAACAGTTCAAACCCAAGTAGGGTGGAGAAAAAAAACATGCTCACGCCGTTTCGAAGAAAACCACATGCGTTGATTGGGGAGGAAAAGGCTTTCGAGGCTCGCATTCTAGATAGACAAGGTATAGTTTAGGCGTTGACTTGCTATCTTCGCTAAGCAGATCTGATGCAGACAGATTCACAGCAGATAAAGGGGTTATTCTCCTGTACTCTTCAATAATTCATTTCTTAAATTACTTGCCTCTGTCCGAATTGGGAGGCGTGCACTGTGTATTCCTCAGATGCAACAGACTTCGACCACTGAGGGCTGGAAGCACTAAGTAAGTAGCCAAGAAGTCGCCAAAGGAGCCGTCGTCCTTTTGATGTTCTCTTAGGAAATTGAACGTCAGTTCTGGATTCCAGTTCCTCGTTTCATTGACAGACATGAGGGCCTGAGGAAAACCACAGATTTAAATTAAATTCGCACAAAATCTATTTACTTTTGTTTAAAAGAAAACATGTTGTTATAATTATTGTAAATCGTAGTACTTTTTGGGTTAGTTTTAGTTTCTAAACTTCGTTAATAGATAGCAGCACCATAAAAAAGTGAGCTCAGATTGATAACGTACTCTAAAATAATGTAAAAATACAATAAAGTTTATTTTTTGTGTGTTAAATGATAGTGTTCGTGGATGTGAGGAAATCAAAGTGATTTATAGTTTGACAATAAGAAAAATAAGTAAGTAAGTAAGCAAGTAAGCAAGCAAGCAAGCAAGCAAGCAAGCAAACAAACAAACAAACAAACAAACAAACAAACAAACTAACAAACAAACTAACAAACAAACTAACAAACAAACTAACAAACAAACAAACACACAAACAAACAAATAAATAAATACTGTTTTCTTATTAACTAGTCATATCGATAACAGTAAGATTGGTAACGTTTGAAAAATGTCTATATCGAAGAGCTTAGTAGGAGAATGTGCCAAGTAACATTTTTGAAAAAAATTTAAATTTTTTATGTCAATGAACATGTTATTCCCTCCTTTAAATTAACATTTTTTTTCATTAACTTTAGTTAAGTATATGTTCTACCTTTTATAAGTGCCTTTATTAACGTATCTAAGTGCAAACGAAAAACTTTAAAGCTCATTCTTTTTGCTTTCAGCCTTTTGTTACTTAGGACATTCTTCCACTTAGCTCTTCATTTGTTACCAAAATATGATTTCGTTACCAAAATTGTGTTACATGTGCGTTGATCATGAGTATTAAGTGGGAATGGTTGCGCTGGATCGCGGGTCTCCAAAGCAAAGTGCAGCAGTGTTAATCCAATAGAGAAAAAAATATTTTCTTTGCCACATTTCTCCGGCTGTATTGAATCTTTTTATAAACGGATTTCTTTTATATGATGCATGTAAGGTTTCATATAAAAGAAATCCGTTTATAAAAAGATTCTGCCCATGAAGAATAGTTACAAAACCGCGGACAGGCTCCCATCTTCTCCATGAATTCTTATAGATCAACATTCGAGGTGGCCAGAGGCAGTGCCATTGACCTCACTGACGGCCAAGACTACTTGTTCAGCTCTTTTAGAGATATTTTGCAGAACTGGTGTGCCTGAAGCAATGGTCCTAGATAACGCCACAAACTTTACTTCAAATTTGACTAAAGAATTCATGGAGAAGATGGGAGCCTGTCCGCGGTTTTGTACCCCAGGACATCCTGAAAGTAACGGGGTAGTTGAGAGGTGGAATCAAACCTTTAAGAACATGCTACATCACGTGATTCGAGAACATAAGCGAGATTGGGATCGTCACATTCCCTTTCTATTATGGGCATACAGAGAGGTTCCTAATTCTACTACTGGAGTACCCCCGTTCCTGCTGATGTACGGTAGGGGACCAAGAGGGCCTCTTGCTATTCTTAATTCTTCATGGGCAGGAAACATGGATTTACCTTATAGCCTCAGCAAGTCTAGTACCACATACCTTCAAGAGCTAAAGGCCAGACTTGAAGCAGCAACACAACGAGCAGAACTGATTACGAAGCAGCAGCAAGAGGGCTATGTGAATCATTACAATCTCCGAAAACGGTACAAAGAATTTAAAGAGGGAGATCTTGTGGTGGCTTTGGTTCCGGACTCTACCAACAAGTTATACGCTAGATGGATTGGGCCCTTGGAAATTGTGAAGCGGAAGTATCCGGATTCATACTATGTAAGGATGCCAGAGAACAACTTGAGGCTTCTACATGCAAATAAGCTCAGGGAATACATAGTTAGAGCCCAGACCGTGGGAATCGTGTTTGACGATGATGAAGACTTTGGAGAGCTATATGAAACACCCATATTTAAGAAAGCTAGCAATAACAGTTTTCTGAAGGAAGTAGAATTGAACGATTTGGCAGAAGAGCAACGAAGTGCTCTGGTTAAACTAATCCTGGAAAATGAGGATCTATTTTCTGGGGAAATTCGAAGAGCTAAAGTAGGGAAGCACACCATTCAAATTAAAGGTTTTAAAGAAGCTATTAAACCCAAGTCTTACCGAGTTCCAGAGGCATTGAAAAAGAAAGTTGATGAACAAATCGAGGAGTTATTAAAGTTGGATCTCATTGAAGCTACCCAAAGTGAGATTGCACACCCTATAGTATGCGTTAACAAAAAGGATGGTTCTTTGAGATTATGTATTGACTTTCGAAGTTTGAACAGCGTGTCGATTCCAGACGCTTATCCAATGCAGAATATAGAGGAGTTAACGTTTCTGGTGGGCAAGAAAAAGTTCATAACTCTGTTGGATATGTTAAAAGGCTACTGGGTGATACCCATGGATGAGAACAGCAAGGAGCTTACAGCTTTTAGAACGCACAGAGGCCAATACCGTTGGAAGGTAATGCCATTTGGACTCAGAAATGCAGCTGCCACTTACCAGCGGGCGATATCGGCGGCCATACGAGATTACTCCGACTTTTCGTGTGCTTACATAGATGACCTGGCAATATTTTCGGACAGCTGGAAGGACCATATTGGACATCTGAAGCTCATTTTCAACAGGCTAAATGACTTGCACTTTTCAGTTAACTTAAAGAAGTGTAGCTTTGCAAAGGCTCAAGTGAAATATTTAGGACATTTAGTGGGGTCTGGTAAGCATGGACCGGATCCCGAGAGGATCCAAGGGGTAAGCAGTCTACAAACACCCAATACCAAGAAACAGTTACGGAGTGCGTTAGGGCTTTGCAACTATTACAGGCAATATATACCCAACTTCGCGACCATTGCGTTGCCGTTAACCGAACTTACAAAAAAGAGGGTTCCCAATGAACTACCATGGAACAAGGAAGCGGATACTGCTTTTCAGCAGCTAAAGGAGTTGCTAGGTGCAATATCACAATTGAAGGTGCCGGAAGTGTGCAAGCCGTTCTACTTATACACTGATGCTTCCCAATACGCTGTGGGAAGCTGTGTAAGCCAGTCTGATGTAGAAGGAAACCTCCATCCAATAGCATTTGCGAGTCAGAAACTGAGTGAAAGTCAAAAGAAGTGGTCCACTATCGAACGTGAGGCCTTTGCCATCATATGGGCTCTCAAGCGGTTTGAGACAATATTATTTGGAGCAGAAATAATTTTAATGACAGACCACAACCCACTTGTATTTCTTTCGGACTCTATTCCTCAGAGCCCTAGGCTGCAGCGTTGGGCATTGGCTCTACAACGGTTTAACCTCAAGATAAATTATGTCAAAGGTCAGAAATTGATTAACGCGGATGCCTTATCGAGACTTTGAACTGGAGACTGTACAACCTATGTAATAACTTTTAAGGCGGTCATTTTCTGCTGTTGCAACTTGTGTAGTAGTTTAGTTCTCTCTTTCGTGACCTCAACCGTAGCCCATATATTTTTTATTGTTATTGCATTAGGTTTAGTTCTTTTAAATTTTGATTTAATATAACTCTAGTGGGGGAGGTGTAAGGTTTCTAATATAATTGTTCATATTTAATTAATGCACGCGCTCCTACTTTGTTAAATTCCTTGCTCCGCACGAGAGCGCCTGTTCTTTCTGTAAGCTGTGTGAATTAATATTGTATATTTTTGGAATATCATGATGGGATTTTAATAAAAGATGGCGGCCTTGTGTTTAAAGTTGCGTTTATCATTCTTGTTATCGTTTTAATCTTCAAATTAAAGGCAGCGACTGACATTATGTCAGTCGCTGCCTTTAATTTGAAGATTAAAACGATAACAAGAATGATAAACGCAACTTTAAACAGGTTAACTGAACAAAGTTAACTGAAAAGTGCAAGTCATTTAGCCTGTTGAAAATGAGCTTCAGATGTCCAATATGGTCCTTCCAGCTGTCCGAAAATATTGCCAGGTCATCTATGTAAGCACACGAAAAGTCGGAGTAATCTCGTATGGCCGCCGATATCGCCCGCTGGTAAGTGGCAGCTGCATTTCTGAGTCCAAATGGCATTACCTTCCAACGGTATTGGCCTCTGTGCGTTCTAAAAGCTGTAAGCTCCTTGCTGTTCTCATCCATGGGTATCGCCCAGTAGCCTTTTAACATATCCAACAGAGTTATGAACTTTTTCTTGCCCACCAGAAACGTTAACTCCTCTATATTCTGCATTGGATAAGCGTCTGGAATCGACACGCTGTTCAAGCTTCGAAAGTCAATACATAATCTCAAAGAACCATCCTTTTTGTTAACGCATACTATAGGGTGTGCAATCTCACTTTGGGTAGCTTCAATGAGATCCAACTTTAATAACTCCTCGATTTGCTCATCAACTTTCTTTTTCAATGCCTCTGGAACTCGGTAAGACTTGGGTTTAATAGCTTCTTTAAAACCTTTAATTTGAATGGTGTGCTTCCCTACTTTAGCTCTTCGAATTTCCCCAGAAAATAGATTCTCATTTTCCAGGATTAGTTTAACCAGAGCACTTCGTTGCTCTTCTGCCAAATGGTTCAATTCTACTTCCTTCAGAAAACTGTTATTGCTAGCTTTCTTAAATATGGGTGTTTCATATAGCTCTCCAAAGTCTTCATCATCTTCAAACACGATTCCCACGGTCTGGGCTCTAACTATGTATTCCCTGAGCTTATTTGCATGTAGAAGCCTCAAGTTGTTCTCTGGCATCCTTACATAGTATGAATCCGGATACTTCCGCTTCACAATTTCCAAGGGCCCAATCCATCTAGCGTATAACTTGTTGGTAGAGTCCGGAACCAAAGCCACCACAAGATCTCCCTCTTTAAATTCTTTGTACCGTTTTCGGAGATTGTAGTGATTCACATAGCCCTCTTGCTGCTGCTTCGTAATCAGTTCTGCTCGTTGTGTTGCTGCTTCAAGTCTGGCCTTTAGCTCTTGAAGGTATGTGGTACTAGACTTGCTGAGGCTATAAGGTAAATCCATGTTTCCTGCCCATGAAGAATTAAGAATAGCAAGAGGCCCTCTTGGTCCCCTACCGTACATCAGCAGGAACGGGGGTACTCCAGTAGTAGAATTAGGTTCTCTCTGTATGCCCATAATAGAAAGGGAATGTGACGATCCCAATCTCGCTTATGTTCTCGAATCACGTGATGTAGCATGTTCTTAAAGGTTTGATTCCACCTCTCAACTACCCCGTTACTTTCAGGATGTCCTGGGGTACAAAACCGCGGACAGGCTCCCATCTTCTCCATGAATTCTTTAGTCAAATTTGAAGTAAAGTTTGTGGCGTTATCTAGGACCATTGCTTCAGGCACACCAGTTCTGCAAAATATCTCTAAAAGAGCTGAACAAGTAGTCTTGGCCGTCAGTGAGGTCAATGGCACTGCCTCTGGCCACCTCGAATGTTGATCTATAAGACAGAGTACATATTTATGCCCTCTAGATGATGCTGGTTCAATCGGCCCAATCAAATCAACATTTACCACTTGAAATGGTAACTCAGGACGAGTTACTGCACTTATAGGTATTTTATCGGTAGAGCGCGACACTCTTCGCATCTGGCAACCATGACAAGAGCTACAATGTTCCTTTATCTCCTTACTCATATTTGGCCAATGAAATGAAAACTTAATTCTTTCTGCTGTTTTCTTTGCTCCTAAATGGGCGCCAAAGACTGATTCATGCGCTATTTCCAAAACCTCTCTCCGTCTAGTTAGAGGTAACACCAGCTGCTTTACTTGCTGCCCCATAATCTTTTCGTCATGGTACAATAAGCCACCCACTATTAAGAATCCACCTTTACCTTGTCTTGCTGATTCCCATCCCTTCGTCAATGTTACACACTCTCGTTGCTCTTCTCTAAAGTTCTCGGCTTCACTTTTTATGTCTTTCCCATTTCCATTTCGTCCATCCATTCCCTCAACACCTGGCTGTTCTTCTTGGGGATCTACATTATTTGCTGCTTCGACAGTGGTAGCTTCCTTATTCAATTCCGCCATAAAAACCGGACATCCTGTGGTATAACTTTTTGCCTGATTTGTTAACGCATTATAGGTTTCCATATCTAGCAAAACGTCAGTATTCAAATCTTTACACGTCGCCACCAAGACTGTCATAGTAGGAGTGATTCGTCCTTCATTTTCTTCTGCTAAACTAATTTTTATTTCTGCTAGATTTGCTTCTTTTGCTTCTCCAAATGCAGGTTTCAACCGAATTCTTCCCTTAACCACATCATTTTGTTCTTGCAACAGGTCCTCTCTAAAAACTGTAATTTCTGTCCCTGAATCCAAAATTGCATTCAATATGTTTTTTCCATACTTAATCTTCACTATATTCATTTGCGCCATCCTTATTTTGTTGTTTGTTTGCTTTGGTTTTATTGCCAATACTTCCCCACTGACTCTTGCAGTGATAACATCTGCATTGGCTTGTGTGTCTCCACCTGTATCGCTTCTTTGACCCCCATTCTGTGGCTCCCTGTCACTGTAGCCTGACCTATGAAAACAATTGCGGGCCAGATGAGACGTTTGTCCGCATATGAAACATGCTTGTGGTCTTGATCCCCTAAAATCTCCACTTCTATAAGACCCTCGACGAAGCGGCGGTGGGCTGTATCTTCCATTGTTAGTATCTGAATTCGCTTTATTGCGATATCTGTTTGCGGTATACTGATTTTCTCCGTCCCTCAATGATTTTCCCCTGGACTCGAAGTAGATGTCACACTCTTTCCCTAATCTAGAAGGTTTAAACCAATTATCTCCTTGTTGAATTCTTATAAACATAGCAGTTTCTGGGTCTAAAGTTTTGAAAAGTTGATCCGAAACAATTAAGTCGTTTACGGTCTGAAAATCTTGTGCCTTTCTTCTTTCACAGTAGTACAGCCACAGAGCATTTAACCTCGATGCAAATTGCAAGAAAGTTTCATTCACATATCTCCTAGCCTCTGTAAAATTCTGTAAACACGCTTGTGGGGATGGTTCATATTCTCGTAACACCATCTCCTTAACGGTATTATACTCTTTAATACCATCTCCCTTGAGATAAGTAAGTACACTCAACGCCTTATCGCCTAATAAGTTAATTAAAATTTCTGAGCGATATTCCGCTGGCACCATTTTAGTTTCAAACGCGCGTTCCAAAGATTGAAAAAATAACACCCAGTTTTCTGATTTTGTTGGAACCGGCATCGTGAGTATACGAATACTTTTAACAAAACCTTCAATCGAGACTTTATCCCCTTCATTGCTTATTTTAATAGAATCATCACTCACCCCACTTTTGTCGCCAATTCCCAGTCCTTGATTCAACCGCGCCAACTGCAGTTCATGTTCTCTCTGTTTTTCTCTTTCAATTATTTCCTTTTCTTTTTCAGCCTCTATTCTTTCCCTTTCCTTTTCTTTTTCAGCCGCTATTCTTTCCTTTTCAGCCTCTATTCTTTCCCTTTCCTTTTCTTTTTCAGCAACTTTTCGGTCTTCAATCGTTGTAATCAAAAATTCTCGCCAAAATTCTGGATCTTCAATATAGCGCTTGTTACTTTCAATTTGCTTCCGCAAGTCTACTAATTTAGAGGTAGCACTTGGCGATTCACCCATTTCTTCCAATACCAGCTTCAGATCTTCTTTCTTGCTTCCTTTAACAGCAAACATTTTGTTTTTATCCTTAGAACTCGGTTTCCCCGCACAATGTCAGTCGCTGCCTTTAATTTGAAGATTAAAACGATAACAAGAATGATAAACGCAACTTTAAACACAAGGCCGCCATCTTTTATTAAAATCCCATCATGATATTCCAA
The DNA here is from genome assembly GCA_019343175.1 of Oedothorax gibbosus. Lineage (NCBI taxonomy): Eukaryota > Metazoa > Arthropoda > Arachnida > Araneae > Linyphiidae > Oedothorax > Oedothorax gibbosus. Next base: position 188,464 of record JAFNEN010000959.1, on the reverse strand, counting down.
ACATATACAATATTAATTCACACAGCTTCCAGAAAGAACAGGCGCTCTCGTGCGGAGCAAGGAATTTAACAAAGTAGGAGCGCGTGCATTAATTAAATATGAACAATTATATTAGAAACCTTACATGATGCATGTAGCTGACTCACAGGTCCCGACAATCCCACTCTTTGAAATGGGTTCGAATATATTTTTTTAAATTTTCAATAAATAATTTTACAAAAAGTATTCGAAGCAATTTTAAGAAGTGGGATTATAGAGACCTGTAAGTTATTTACATTTATTATAAAAAAAACCGTTTGTAAAAATATTCAATACAGCTGGAGAAATCTGGCAAAGAAAATGGTTTTTTCCCGTTGGATTAACACTGAGGCACTTGAGTTTAGAGACCCGCGATCCAGCGCGCCCATTCCCCCTTAAGCATAGCCTTCAGCTATATTTTCAAGTTTCACCCTATATATCAATAGGTTTTACACGCAGTGAAGCTTACCTGAGCGGCTATTGCTGTGCTGTAGACGCTGCCAAAGCTTCCGTCATCGCGCATTCTGTTCAGCAGTTTCCATGTCGCGTTTCTCAACAGGGAATCCCAGGGCCGCAGGTACTCGGAATCGGAGGGATAAATTGATTTATGTCGTTGCAGGTGGCATGCGACGGCCAATATGGCCATGGCATTCTCATCTGGAGGGCCGAGAAAAACGAATGAGGTTTTTTTTACAGTGGTGAATAATCGTTATGTACTTGAGAGGTTATAATTAAAATGAACAATTTGGGAGCACAATTTTAACTTATCATCATCATTCAACGCATCATCATTTACACGGCTACCTAAGATGGATCTAAGAATTTTCACGTTAGGGATTCCTCCAGAAAACTCTACTTTTGGACTGAGTATTCTAAATTTCTAACCTATAATTTTGCCGCCTAACTCTACAGCTTTTTAAAAATTCTTTTGGGTGCTTACACAGGTGTCGGCTTGACTCTGTGGTTCTAAATTATGACGCCCGTCCCCAAAAGCTATCGTGTAGCTATAGTGCGACGATAATTTAACGTAATCTAATCTAACTCTTTAGAGTGAACCTAGGGATGCTTTATGAAAAAAACGCAACTTCTTCTATCTGGGGTCCTAATTAAGTTCGACCTTGTCTACAGGTTGTGAGAAGTTCGGGAAAGTAAAATTATTAAACTGTTGTTTTCCATTTCATTCTTGCACTAATTTGATGTTTTACCAATTTAAAATACCTCTGATGCCAAAAAATATATATATTCCTCCACCTTCAAAGTTTCTAGAATATAATTTTGAAACAAAACTCTTCAGAGTGAACCTAGGGATGCTTTAGGGAAACAGTGCAACTTCTTTTATCCACACTGCAAATAAGTGAAACACTTTTGCAACACTAAATGAACATAATAATGAACACTTTTAAGAAAAAGTGTTTTGAATGTGTTGGGATTGTGTTGTCTTAGAAAAAAAATTGTGTCGTTGAAAGTTCCAAGGATAGAAAATGTGTTTTGATTGTGTTCCGATCTAAATTTAAGAGCACATTCAGATTTTAAACACTTTATAGAACACTTTAAACATTTGAGGTTACAACACTTTAACAACATTATAGAGGAAGGGCATGTTTCTCGTTTTGAGAGGCAATAGTTCCACAGGAAAGAAAATATGGTCGCGTTTGGTTAATCAATGTGGTAGGCGGAGCTTATCGTGTCATACCACCATTCACCGAATGAAATCGGGGAACGGCAGGAATGAAAACTGGAAGGAAATACTTCACCTGAAGCAAGCCAATTTAAATTATTTGCATATAAAATATTTAAAAAATGAGATGAATGCATTTTGCGTTTAAGTACGATAAAAACCTTATTTGTATTAATTTTGTGTTTTCTTACTCTCACCTTTTATTATTAAATTATAAGTGATTGCACATTTTGTTGTAATAATATACTTTAAAAAAGTTAATTTTTCACATTTAGTTTTGAATAAAGTACATTTAAAATTTCATTACTTAAATACTCTTATTATGAAATTCCTTTACTGATGCAAAATACTTTAGTCCTCTATAAAATTATAATAGGATGTCTTTTTAATGTTATAATTTTTTGATCCCCACCCCCTCCTTTTTTTTTTAAAGAAGCCATATATTCCCCATTGGAAAAAATTCCAAATACCGGTATCAAAATCATACCGGAACCAGTATAAATCATACTAGAACCAGCATGAACATTCACTGTTAAAACTGGAGGTGACAAATCGGTGCCGTTTGGCAGCCCGGGGCGAACCGGCGGTACCAATTGGCACCTCAACGTTTTGAATCGTCTTTGGGGTGCCAATATCTCCAAACGTTTCACCCGTAGGGTGACTTAACTTGCGCATGCGCACAAGTGACGTCTGTGACTTGCTTTCTGACGTGTTTACAAGTTTCTTCGACACGCGCATGCGCATCGCGACATTATTGTTGGCGGGCAGAAGTTGTTGACTGTTGTCGTTGAGGGGCAATGGCGGCATGTAGAGCTGAATAGAATAGTCGTTTCAAAAGAAATATGGTAAGTTCCTCTTTTTGAACTAAATTAAATTTGTTAAAGTACACTTTTTGTTTCTTAATATTTTTAAATACTAATTAAAAGTATATATTAGTATTTTGGATGAGTTTTTGGTATGCAAAATTTGTTGTGATCGCTTCTGATTTGTGACAAGTGTAGCAAACTTTCCTATTTAAATATATATTAAATATTTCTGAATGGTTAATTGAAATTTTGTATTTATGGCAGGTTAATTCTGTGTTGGCTTGTGTACTTAAATACCAATTGTTTTTGTTTAAACTACATTTAATTCGATGCTTTGGAAATTTTCCAATTGCTAAGGGTTGTGCTATTAAACTCAATATATAACTAATGACTATGTAATAATTTTGCTTTAAATCTTGTTTAGATTATTAATTACTTATTACTTCATCTTGGGTGATTTGCCTGGCTTTTATTTTGTAATTTTTAACTTATGGTCGGTTTTGTTTTGAAAGATCAGACGCAATAAATTTTTTTTTTCGTTTCTAATATGTCTGTCTTTCGTTTCTTTCTATTTTTTGTTTCTAAATTTCTAACTAAAAAATGTCGCTATATCAATTTGGATTTTTCAATTACTTCAGAGGTTGAAGATGCAGAAATAAATCTATATATATAATACTCTTATACGGCGCCCAAATTTCCTTATATTTCTATCACTGGAATGGCAACAATCGACATGAACAAAAATACTACTAATTTCAAAATGGCCGACTGAAAACAACAAAAAAGTGTTTCTTCAGGAATGGCTTGAAAAAGGGAAAAATAACTATAAATATTATACACAAAACATAGTTCGATACGGCAAAAAAACATCTATTTATATATTTCTCTTATACGCGGTTCCCAAATTTCCTTATATTTCTAACTCTGCAATGGTAACAATCGAGTTTGTTTACACTTTCATTTAAGGTAAAGATAAGTTGATTTCGATTTACTCTAAGTGTTATATAAGATTCGTTATTAGTTTTAAAAAACCCAACAACTTTAGGATATAATCAGTAAGTTTAAATTTTAACATGCATAATATTAGGGACATTTAATGTTTGAAAATTTAAATTATAATTTCGATCGACTGAATTACCAAACACTATTGTTAATAAAAAAGGAAAAATTCAAATTGTTTTTAAATATAGTTTTTAAGCGTTGATGGCTACCACAGTTTCCAATTTATTTTCAAATGGATCTTAGCCGAGCAGCGAAATATTTTCGAAATAATAACCATTAATTTATAAGCATCAATTTATAATTATTTTATTTTAAAAGGATACTAAAGGCGGTTAACATAAAGGACAATGGCCGGATTTAGCGCCAGTCGAAAAATGTCGCCAAGTCAAAATGACAACAAATACTTACTAAATATGTTGCTAAAAAAACTGAAAATGTCTGCTGAGAGAATATGAAAGATTTCCTTATTAAAAACTATCGTGGCATTTGCGATCGTAGATCGTAGCGATATTTTAAAATAAGAAAATCAGAACTCAACAGTTTTCTGCAAGTTCAAAACAATGTGCAAAAAAAATAATTTAAGAAATGAGTTTTTTTAATAATTAATAGTGTGTATTATTTTAACTATTAAGATTTATTTTAACTATTTACTATTAAGAATTCTTAATGATGAAAGAAATGGACAGGATCAACTTATAAAGAAAGTAGCAAAATAAATTCTCTAATGTAAACAGAATACATAGAAAAAAAACTGAACTATTTGATAATTATTCGCTTAAAATACGATCCGTTGTGATTTTCGTAGCTAATAGCTGCCATAATACCAATTTGGCGGTGTTACCATATTCGGCGAAAAAAATTGTCGGACATGTTCCTCAAGATTAACCCTTAAGGCTAGACTAAAATATTTCATATTTCACTTTTATAGTTGATGAATGTTTAATGTTCAGTAGGCTTCAACAATAAAATTTTTTAAAGTATATTTGTTCTTCTTTGGCAAGAAGTATTAAAAATTAAGAAGAAATCAAATCTAGAAATTACTTTTGTACTATCTAACAAAATTATACAAAGGTTTTTTTTTACTGATTTTAAGAGGGTATAAAGATTTAGACTGTGTAATTAAATTTTGAGGCATGAAATTTGAAATTAAAGTTGAACAGAATTAAATTTAATATATAATCCTAAGCAAAGAATATCAAAATGTAACGGTTTTAAAAAAAAATAGAGCAATTAGTAACTAGTTATTAATTTATTTTTTTGTATTTTTTAAAAATATTTTTTGAGATATATATATTGTACCTAATGAAATGTTTGATTAGTTCTGATGTAAATTGAAATTCTCTATTTGATGTTCCATATAGGTTTTATAGGAATTTTCAATGCTGCTGGGGCGAAGCAAGAGGCTTGAACTAAGCCAGAAGATGAAGGATTTTTTTGAAAAATTGAAAGATTTAAATAAATCTAGATCGACTGAGGTAATTTTCTGAACTGTTGTAAAATGAGATTATTATCCTACTTTCCTTTTTTTTAATTCAGTTCTAAACGTCCGATTTTAAAAATTCTCTTTTTGTTAGATAGGTATGACATCAGAGACTTGCTTGTAATAAATAAGGGAAAATTATATTTATTTATATGTTATTTTTTATAGTTTGAATTTGACGGGTCAGTTTCAAAGGAGGACGGGTACAATTCTTGGACAATCCGTCCTCGGGGACGGGTAATATTTCTGAGATTTTTCGAGCCCTGACACAAATCTTAATTTTTATTATTACAGATTGCTGTTTAATATATTTCTGTTTAGGGGGATGGTATGCTGTCCGATTGGCTGAATTTTGAAAAGAAATGTGGCATCTACGAAACCAAGGGGAAATAATCTAGACCTATCATGGTAGTTGTCTTGGTAAGTTTAATCAAAACCGCTAAAATATTCTGTAATTTTTTTATTATAAATTTAAATAATTAAAATAGCAGCTACAGGGCTTCCACCAAGTCACTATTCTCACTAGCAGTCATTTTTTTCTCCTTTGGTCACTAAAAGTCACTATTGGCCAAAAACGGTCACTAAAGTCATTATTTTTTCTAGCCCACACTGTTTGACCTAGTTCACGAATAATGCACGTATTGAAAAAGGTCAAGATTTTTGAAAATGTAAATAGCAAAAAAATTTAGTAGTATAGTATGTAGAAACTGATTTGACATTAATCTAGTTGTGAATTTCTGTCAAACTTATCACTTTAAAGAGTTATTTTTTTAAGTAAGTATAACTGTTCTGAAATTCTGTCACTTTTTATCTTCGTTCAGAATTTTCGAATGTATATGTGTTATATATATATATATATATATATATATATATATATATATATATATATATATATATATATATATATATATATATATATATATATATATATATATATATATATATATATATATATATATATATTATACAATGTATATATATATATATATATATATATATATATATATATATATATATATATATATATATATATGTATGAATGTATATATATATATATATATATATATATATATATATATATATATATATATATATATATATGTGTGTGTGTTTTAAAAATTAATAAATACAAAAAAAATCAAAAAAATGTTTAATTTATAATATTTCAAATGAAATCATGTATGGAAACTCATGCTGGACATTATTTAATTTTTTTTTTTTTTTTGCAAGACCAGAAATAAATTTTAAAATTTTATTTCAACAATCGAAAAACAAAACCACGTTAATTCTATAAGATCGACTGAAAAAGAATCATAACTTTCGAATGGACGAACGCTTGAAGTTTTAAAGTGGCGGAATAAATACTTTTTTTTCTGCGTCTTTTGATGTATTTCACATATATATTAACCTTTTTTCCCATCTGATTCTTGGTGGTACCCTGGCAATACGAAAACTATAATTGTCAATTCTGGAATTAAAATCTGTAATTTTTGTTTCTTATTTAGAATCATGCGGAATATCACAAGAAGCTAGTAGAAGGGCATGATTTTCCCACTGCAATTGTGCTTCTAGAGGCTAATGAAATAAAAGACTGCAGTTGTGTATGGGAAGCACTTTATACAGTGTCCCCAATTAAGCATTATTTCTTTGCTTACGCTTCTTCTAGGGGTTTACTTTACTATGGAAATAAACTATCCAAAAGAGCATGTGCAGGCAATGGGTGCCTTAGCACTTTTAGTTATAAATGATAATTTTTATAAATTAGGCCTGCGTGCACGACAGATGATCCTATTGTCAAAATGATGCGTTTTTATAAAGCAATAAAATTTATATTATGTAAATTGTGGCTTTGTGAATGTTATTTATTCGAATTGAACGTTTACTAAGCTCCCCTGTATCATCAGTATACAAAAAGTTTTAAATTATTATTCAACCAAGGAAGGAATTGAGTGAAATTTAAGAGTTTTAAATAACAGCAATTTAGCAAAAATTGTGTACCTATATACAATTTCTTTGCTTGAATACTCTTATGAAATATTCCTTTATTGATGCAAAATACTTTAGTGCTCCCATAAAATTCTAATAGGAAGTCTTTTAATGTTATAATTTTTCCATTCCCCCCAAGAAACCCTTGTAATGTAATACAACTGTGTTCGATGCCATTTATTATTCAATAATTAAGTGCTTCTGTGGAATCTTACTTTAGAAATTGTATTAAGGGGATAAGAGACCAGAAATCGGGTCTCCAAACCGAACGCTTCTCTCTGTGTTAATCCAATGGAAAAGATAATTTTCGGTTCTGAATTACTCCGTCTGTATTGAATATTTCTACAAGTAGTTTGTTTTATATGATAATGTAGCTGGCTTAAAGATCCCTATAATTCCACTTTTTGAAATTAGTTCGAATACTTTTTTGATTTGAATATATAATTTTACTAATAAATATTCTAACCAATAAAGAAAAAGGGAGTCATAGAGGCCTTTAAGCCAGCTACATTTATCATATAAATAAAACTGCTTGTAAAACTATGCAATACAGCCGGAGTAATTTGGAACCGAAAATTATTTTCCCCCATTGGATTAGCACAGAGCGAAGCGTTCGGTTTGAGGACCCATCTTTTTGTCCCATTCCCCCTTAATTCATTGTGTTCTAAAATGTGTGTGATGCTTGAAATGGGTTGTTAATTTGAGGACAAAGTGTTGCACTATTAAACACTAGGTGTAAAAACACATTTTCATCACAACACTATTTTAGAAACACATTCCTGGTCAGCAACATTTTTCAAACACATTCACAACACAATAAAGTGTTGTATTTGTGTTTCTTATATAGCGTTCTAGCTAAGAACACCAAAAAGTGTTGTTAATTTGAGGACAAAAAGTGTTCTTCAATGTGTTTATTTTTGTGTAAATATATTTGCAGTGCAGGATCCATTGTAATTAAGGTTAACTTTTTCTACGAGTTGTGAGAAGTTTAGGAAAGAAAAAATATTAAACTGGGTTTTCCCCTTTTATTCTTTCACTAATTCGATACTTCACCAATTTAAAATACCACCTCTAAAAAAGCAATTCTTAACAACTTCTTTAAGGTAAAGTTATCTTTAGAACTTCACTAGGACTATTGGCGACGGGAGTCATAATTTAGAACTATAGTTACACTACTTGTTGAAGATTTTGCACAACTTGCACATGGAAGCGTCTGAAGTTGTGGTAACTAAAGTATCGTTCGGATAAAGAGATAGGACTTTATTTTGTAAGTACCTTGTTCGAATTCATCCTCTGAATCGTGGCTTTGCAGACGGGTTATCAAATGGTGCACTTCCTGTCTTTCTAGGTCTCTGTCCGCCAGACACAGTGACAGACACACGAAAGGATTGGGCGACTGAACTTCATTTCTGCGATGTTGGCTGTTCCGGAGCTGTTCTCTCAACCGTTTCCGTACGAGTTCGGTGTAGTCGGTGCCATGGAAATCTCTCGGGTTCTGGCAGGTGGCAATCAGAGCGTTGACGAACATGGCCAAGCGGTTGATGCTCGTTGTCTTGGTGTCACCCCTGTAAAAGCAGGACATTGAAAAAACCCGCTACTTTAGCTGTAGCTGCCTCAGCATCCCATAGTCTACCAAAAGGATCCCCAAGGTGGAGATGAGTTACCTCGGCTTTTATACTACTGTTTTGGTTGTTATCTAGAATACTGGTAGAAACGCAGTGGTAAATCAGCGCCATCTAGTGTTTAATGGTATATTGAGGTTGCACGTGTGGTAACCGCACAACACCACTTCCCTCCGAGAACAATGAGGTACGGAACCGTGCGCACCCTGCTTCGCTGTGCGTTGTGCTGCTTTGAATTGAGTTGCGTGGAGCGTTGAGTGCATTAGCAGCGTGTGAGTAACCGGGGTTTAACGCACCGTTGGAGTGGGTGACGATCATGCGGGTCACCAATGTAGCTCCCTCAGCATCCCATAGTCTACCAAAAGGATCCCCAAGGTGGAGATGAGTTACCTCGGCATTTATACTACTGTTTTGGTTGTTATCTAGAATACTGGTAGGAACGCAGTGGTAAATCAGCGCCATCTATAGTGTTTAATGGTATATTGAGGTTGAATGTGTGGTAACCGCCACATAGCTTTCATTGTTCATTAGGGTCCAGGTGGAAATTTTTGATTGAAAAGTAAATTCTTCAGAAAAAAAACTAATTTCCTGCTCCAAATCGTTATGCCCTGACGGTACTTATAAAGTGCCATTTAAATAGTTATTTATGCAACAAGTGTAAAAAGTAATACTTTTTTAAAACGAGTGGATTTATTTCACGAGCGAGTGAAATAATCACAAGTGTTTTAAAAAGTTTACTTTTCCCAAGCGATGCATACATTATTTTTTATAATTACGTGAAAAAATATCATTGGTTCAAAAATAATTCCCGCGCATAATATTTTTGAATAAAGCAGATCGATAAATCTCTGGATTTTATGAATATTATGAAACAGAAATTTTACTTGAAATGTTGGCATCTAATGAAAAGAGTGAAAAAAAATTACTTTTCTATAATATCGTGCAAAAAAACTAACTTTTTCAAATCAATAATCGTGGCAAAAGTGATGCTTTTAACGAAATCGTGTTTCAAAGTTACTTTTATGCACTAGTGCGACAAAGTAAATAAGAGCATCTGATTGGTGTCAAATTCTTTATTTGAGCGTGATATTTTATTCGGCGGCTTTGTGATTGGTGTAAAGTTCTTTATTTGAACGTGATTCTTTATTTGGCGTCTTATTTCCAATGCCAATCTAACAAATACCCTTTGCTCGTGATTTTAAAATAATCATTAATATAAATAATCACCTTCAAATCATTTGAACGTGATAATAAAATATTTAATAAGCCAATCAATAAATGCCAATTTATTAAATACTTTTTTTGCACGTTATTATAATAAATAGTGCATGACAACACGTTGATAATTGCCTTTTTTTAAACTCGTGAATTTATTCAACTCGTTTAAAAAAGCCTTACTTTTCGCACTAGTTGCATAAATAACTATTTTTTCACTGCTTTTGGGTGAAAAAATGACTTTTTACACTGTTTCAAAACGTCTAACTTTTTGCACGCGTCTGATATTGAAATTATAATGTAAGAAAGGACGAAAAACGAAAATAAATTCATCATAAAGTGTTAATCATTAACGAGCAGGACCTTAATGAGTAACATAACATAAAACATTAATGGGTTAGTTTTTTTTAGGCCATTAACGCCATCCTTGTGAATAACATAAACACATTCATTCCCGAATAAAAACATTAACTTTTATGCTTTTTAAATCATTTGTTTCCTCTTAAAAAATTTTCTTGCCAATCGCCGTTCATGGGTTAAACTAATTTTTTTGAAAACTCTATTTAAAAGCAAGTGTAAATATTGCACTGGGTGATTCAAATTTGGGTATTCCTACTTTCTTAACTGTTTCCTTAAAAAAGTATTCACTGATTTTTAAAAGAATTTTAAATATTTTTAATTTCATCGAATATTGCGTGATTTTTTCTTATGAATATTAGTTAAAACTTATTTTTGTATCGAATTTTATTACATGTTAATACTATACAGTCTTACGTCTCAGAGTTTTATAGGAAAATTTAATAAATGTACAAAATAGCAATATAACAGTACATTTCAGTGATTTAAAACATTCGACCTACTTTACAAAGCAGAATAAAACTATTCTTAAGAGGGAAAAAAATAGAGCATTTTTAGAAGTAAATAGACGTTAAATCGAAAAGTTTTTTAATCGGGATAATAATAATCTAAAAAAATAACTTGTAACAGAAGGCATATAATGAATTTCAACCAATATTAACTCATTAACGACGGTTGGCAAAATATTTTACTACTCAAAAATGATCTTTAAGCTTAATGGGGAATGGGCAGCTCTGGATCGCGGGATCTCCAAACTCAAGTGCCTCAGAATCCAATGGGCCTCAGAAAGTGCCTCAGAATCCAAGTGAATCCTGTTGGCATTACCTTTCTCATGCAAATTGTGAAACTACGTGGTGTTACGTTATCTCGCTGCGGCGCTGCCCCATGATGTCATGGACTGGACTTGATTGTGTGCGGGACAGTGCCGTGGTGGGCGTCACCCTGTCTTTTATATAAGCTTCGGTTTTGATTTTTTTTTATAAGATATTGTTATCAGATTGATATTACTTTGTGTAGTTTACTTTTCTATATCATTTATGAACTTTGAAAACGAGTTGTTTTAATTGGAATAAATAAACCTAATATGTATCAACACTGGCTTATTATTTTTTCCACTGCGCGAATATAACCGAATATCGGTTATGGGCCTTAAGCCCACGTGGAAATAAGCTGCTCGTGTTCTTCGATGGGGGCCGCATCCGCGGCGTTTCTACATCAGCCTGAACAGTGTTTTATGAGAGTCAACGTCACGTAAACATGGAGTCTCATTGCGACCGCATTGAAAGACTGAATGGCCAGAATTGGTCGACTTGGCGGGATGACGCCAAAGTTCTACTGATGGAACGTGGTCTCTGGGGATTTATATCCGAGACTGAACCAGCTTTGGGAGCGTCTGCCACAGCTAAGGAGAGGCTAGACTTCAATCTTCGAAAAGACCGTGCATTCTCAACGATATATTTGTCTGTGGAGCCTAATCTTCGGATCCTTATCGCTTCGACCACCGACGGAAAAGACGCATGGAAGAAGTTGAAAGATCATTTCGAGCCGCACTCAAGGGCTCGAGTCATCAATCTACTGGATACCTTCTTCTCGTGCAAATTTCAACCCGGTGATGACATCGGTCTTTTTGCAGCGCGACTTCAAAAGATTGTGATGGAATTGAAGGAAGTTGGGCATCCACTTGACGATTTGTATCAAGGGTTCCAACTCATCAGGTACTTACCTTCCAACTTTCAAAATATTGTGCAATCTATTTATCGTTGGGAAGATAAAAACTTTAAATTTGATAAAATATTGTCGGACTTGCTTACGGAAGAAAGTAGACTTAGTCAATGTAAAAATGATCTAGAAAATAATACTAGTTCTATTAGTGTTTATGATTCAATGACTAAAAATGTAAATAATAAATCTAAGTCTAAACCTACCCAAAAGTCGTGTTTTCGATGTCATAAACGTGGTCACGTAATGGCCGATTGTAAAATTGCAAAATCAAAATTTAATGATGAATATAAGAAACCAGTTAATAACTTTTGCAAACTTAATAATTCTTTTCACCTTGAGGCATCAGTTAGTCACGTTAGTGAACCTTCGGACAAAGAATCTTGGGTCTTTGACACTGCGGCTTCGTCGCATTTTTGTAATAATCTCGAACTGTTTTCTGATTATGAACCTTTAAAAGATGTTAAAATGTCTTTAGCTATAGGTGACATGGATAGTCCCGTTGAATGTGTAGGGACAGTCCAGTTCTATGTTACGCTTAACAACAACACCCAAACTGTAACTCTTAATAATGTAATGTATTCCCCAAAACTTAGAAGAAATTTAATTTCTGGTTCTGTTGTGGAAAAGACGGGTGGTTCTTTTGTAGGGGAAAACGGAAAACTGTGGGTTTATAATAAAATTGGTGAAAAGCTCTTTTTTGCAAAACGAATTAATGGTTTATACTATTTCAGACCCCATGGGTATGTAACCAGTAAGGACCCACAGGCATCTAGTGAAAATGCTTATAACTGTTCGACTAAAAGTGTTAATAAAAGCGATCTTAATCTTTGGCATAAAAGGTTTTGTCATATTAATAACGACTACATCACTCATACTAGTAGGAATTCAAGTATAAATGGATTACCAGATTTAAAGAATTATTGTAATGATGAGTGCGTTAATTGCAAATTGGCAAAGTCAAAAAGAGTTTCATTTAAGTCTATTTTTAAGATAAGGTCAGCCAAACCACTTGAACTATTGCATATGGATGTCTGTGGCCCTCTTCCGGTTACCTCCTATGACGGTAAAAGGTATTTTCTGTCAATAACTGACGACTTCTCCCGGAAAGTTGTAACTTATCCTATGAAAAATAAGTCTGATGTTTATGATATTTTCACTAAAGTTCTTAAGAGGGCAGAACGGTTTCTAAACCTAAAAGTGCTAAGTGTTAGAACCGATAATGGACTTGAATTCTGCCACAAAGAATTTAATAACTTCCTGGAAAATCAAGGCATAAAAGCTGAAAGAACAAACGTATATTCACCCGAACAGAATGGGGTAAGTGAGCGATTTAACCTTACAGCGCTGGACTATGTAAAGAGTATGTTAAATGATAGTAATCTCGACCAAAAGTTTTGGACAGAAGCTTTAATGTGCTTCACCTACGTATGGAACAGAGTGTGTCATAAAACTAAAGATAAAACCCCGTTTGAACTCTACTCTGGTAGAAAACCAAGTGTGTCCCATTTAAAGGCTTTCGGCAGTTTAGCTTACGTCGGTGTTCCTAAAGCACTACGGAAAAAGTTAGATATGCGATCTAAAGTAGGAATAATGGTCGGATATGCCCAAAAAACTAAGGGATATCGTATTTGGTTGCAAGACGAATATAATGTAATTGAAACTATTAACGTTAAGTTTAATGAAAATGTTAGTGGTGTGGAAGCTGTCCTGGGCCAAAAACTCAATACTCCTAAAAACTACGTCTCCTTTAAAAACTACTCCTCTGAAAGTGAATCAGATATCGAAGAGCTTACCCAAAGTCAAACGCCATGTGAAAAAATACCATGGGTTCGATGTGTACGTAGGAGGGCCGATAAAACTATAAATGATATTTACTATAGTATTGATGGGACAAGAACTCGTTTTAGGTCATACAATGACATAGAAAAATATTGTAGTTCTAGGAACATTAATCTTAAAAAAGAACTGTTTAATTTTAGTAGTAAGAATAACTCGTCGGGAAAAATCACATCCGACCAAACTATCGTTGAAACGCCGGACGATAACTCTGATTCGAATAACGACTCTAACCCTGAAGCGAATCACGTAGAAATAAAAATACCTAAAAATTACAAAGAAACTTTAACGTCTTCTAAATCCTTCCAATGGCAAAAGGCCATGGAAGAAGAGTTAGAGGTAATGAAAGACCGAGATGTTTGGAGTATTGTCCCCCCTCCCAAAAATAAAAAGGTTCTTGGGTCTAAGTGGGTATATACCGTTAAGAAAAACGAAAATAACGAAATTGTTAGATATAAAGCACGCCTGGTTGCGCAGGGTTTTAGCCAAACAAAATTCGAATCATACGACGAAGTGTTTAGCCCGGTGGTTAATTTTTCTGTTATAAGATTGTTTTTTGCTATTCTAGTATGTATGTGTAATTGGTTGCATTGTCAATTAGACATTAAGTGTGTCCTATTTGTATGCCCCGCTAACTGAGGAGGTCTTTATGTACCAGCCGCAAGGTTTCTCTGATCCTGAAAGAAAAGACTATGTGTGTCGTTTAAATAAGGCTATTTACGGTTTGCACCAAAGCGGCCGTGAGTGGTTTTTTGAGTTTGACCGCGTATTGGAGTCTTTATCTTTTAAACGTTTAAATTGTTGTAATTGTGCTTATATATTGGATAATGATATAATGTTACTTGTATATGTTGATGATATAATAATCTTCAGTAAAAATCAAACTAAACTTGATATTGTAATAGCTCTTATAAAAAGTAAATTTGATGTAAAAATTTTAGGTAAAACTAAAAGACTTTTAGGTGTAGATTTTGTTCAAGAACATGGAAAGTTGTATATTCATCAACAAGAATACATTGAAAAAGTGTTAGAAAGATTTTCTGTATTTAATTGTCCAATTTCGTCTCTACCCATTGCAAAAGGTGTGATTCTATCAAAAAAAGACTGCCCTTCAACCAAAAACGAAATTGTAGAAATGAATCGTTTACCTTATCGAAGTATTATTGGTTGTCTATCATATGTTTCAAATCGTACCAGACCTGACATTGCATATGCCGTTAATTTATTATCCCAATTTCAGGAAAATCCTGGAATTGTTCACTGGAACAATTTATTAAAACTTTTGGGATATTTAAGTTACACTAAAAATTTAAAGTTAGATTTATCTGGCGCGTCAAATTTTAATATTAACTGTTTTAGCGACTCAGATTTTGCAGCAAACCGTGACGACAGGGTTTCCATTGGTGGGATAATTCTGTTACTGGATAGAGCTCCAATTTTCTGGAGAGTTTTCAAACAAAAATGCGTAGCGTTATCCACCATGGAAGCCGAATACGTCACGATGACTGAAGCATCGAAAGAGTTAATGTGGTTTAAAAATATAATTGAAGAGTGTTATAACTTTGGTTTGCAGCAAATCCAATGGGGAAAAACCATTTTCTTTGCCACATTTCTCCGGCTGTATTTAATATTTTTACAAATTGTGTTTTTTAAATAATAAATGTAGATAACTTACAGGTCTCTATAACCTTTTTTTTTTAAATTGCTTCGAATACTTTTTGTAAAATTATTTATTGAAAATTTTTTAAAAAATATTTGAACCCATTTTAAAAAGTGGGATTGTCGGGACTTGTAAGTCAGCTACATGCATCATATAAGGAATCCGTTTATAAAAATATTCAATACAGCCGGAGAAATGTGGCAAAGAAAATGTTTTTTTCTCTATTGAATTAACACTGATACACTTTGCTTTGGAGACCCGAGATCCAGCGCGCCCATTCCCCCTTAATAATATCTAAGTTAATAAAATATAAGACAAATGAAGAGCATTGTCCTATGCAATTTATGTGGAACGAAAAACAAAGTTAACGTTTTTATACGTAAATGTCGTCGTTAATGGGTTCAGAAAAACAAGAAATAAAAAAAATCAAAATTGCTTAACTATATACTACCTTATCAAACTGGTACCCAAAAACACCTGGAAGTGCTTTTGCATGATGTTGTTTTCGTACGTTTCGTTGACGAAACTGTTGTTGATGAGCGAGAGGGCAATCAACGCCCTCGGGGTCTCCGAACCCCATCCACCTTCTGCGCTGCGATTGCTTAGAATCCAGGCTCGACCTAAGTCGATGTACACTGCATTCTCCCGCAAATAGGTTCTCGTGTAGTCCTTTGCAAAGTAGAACCGTGAAGGGGCCTTCAGCTTCCGATCGAAGGACAAAGGTGCTGCAGTTGAAATGGTTAAAGGTGGTGGCCGATGCCTCCTTGGTGGTTCGGTTCTAGGCCGCGGATACCTTTCCTGACCTTCATTGGAATATGTAGTCACAAATTGTCCATACTGGTTGTAATAACCTTCGTAGTAACGTTTTGGGTCACTTGAAATGAAACGATAGACCTGGGAACCATGTATTGTTGCACCGGTGATTGTTACGTGAGATTGATCGACCTTCCAGGTTTGAGGTTGAGGTATGGTTTGATGAGTTGCTGGTGGTAATGACTTTGTTGATGTGGAGTTTGTTATAGTGACTTGACTGCTTGTAGGAACTGTTTCGGGAAGTTTTAGTGCAGATGTTGAAAGGTTTGTTGAAGACGGCACATCAGTGTGACTGGTTTCTAGTTGGGCAACTTTTGTGAAGATTGGATGTGACGATTGCGTAGTTGTTTCAATGTCGTCCTTTTCTAACCCGTCTCTAATAGAAGTGGATTCTATGGAGGTTGTTTCAGTTGGTATAGGCGAAAAGGTCGTTAAAAGCAAGTGATCGTCATAGTCATCACGTGTTTCTGGTTCACCTGCCAAAAATTACTTCATTTGATATTTGTACTTTTTTTTATTAACACACAATTATAATGTAAAATGTTTACTGTCCAGATGAAAAATAAAATATTGTGTTGTGTATGTTTTGTTTAAAATAATTATGTAAGAATTTATTCAGTTATGTTGTTTTAGGAAATTATATAGGATACCAACAGTTTTACCGTGTGTTTAATTTGCTAAATGGTTCATAATATTAGATCTGAATTTAAACCAAAAATTTATAAATACTTTGTAATGGTGTTAAAGAGCGGAGCACGTAGCTAAATTTAGTCCGACAAATTCTGTACAACGTGGCTGGCAATTTTTTTTTTCATCATCCAAATGTATGGATTAATTGGATTAAAATAACTTGTAGGTAAGACAATAATTACAAAAGTGTAAGATAAAAGGTATTTTTGATAAATGGATATTTTTATTATCTAATGTCTCCATCTGCATGTTTAAAAAATAAAGCAGAGATAATTCAACCAAGATATGGTATTCATTTGTTAAAAGGATTTATTTAATTCTAAAAACAGTGTTCTGGTTTGTATTTTTATAGCAGTATTATATTCCCCAGGTAGCACAACAATGTTGGCCGACATTCTACCGACATCGGCCAACATTGCGAAAGTCGAGGAATGTTGAAAGTTGTAATCGCGACATCTGTCGACATTCACAGGCATTGGGAATTTTTTAAAATTAGTATGACTTTAAATTCATTTATTTTGATGTTGGAAGAATGAAACAATAATGTTAATAATAATGCAGATAAGTTTTAGTCATTATTTAAAAAAATAATAATTTTTGAAAATATTCGAATATTGTGGGGACATCTGGCGACATTGTGGATACAACGTCGATGAAACAACATTGGCCAACATTGATCGATGTTTACTAGGTACTCGATTCATGTGAGTGTTAAGCCTACTAAGTGACGCACGGAAATAGGACTTCTTCGAGTGCTTTAGGGATGTGAGGTTTTTTAAAAACGGGTTTTAGGTTTATCGGTGGCGCTGAGATCAACATAAAAACGTTAGCTTTATGGTTTGTTTACATCAGGGAGGAGAGTATGATCAAGGCTGTATTCTTTTAAGTTTTCGATTATTTTAGTCGTTTAAATCTATAGTAATACGCCAGCTTTAATGAAAAAAAATCAAAAACTATTTGTATAATGAGTTGTAATAGAAAGTCGAGATACAAACAGTATCATTGTTTTGTTCCTGGCTACAGATCGAACAGTAAGAAACTTTTGTTGTTTTCTGTGCCAAAAAATGCAGAAGTTCTTGAAACTTGGATGAAGGCAATCTTGTGAGGTGCACTTTGAAGAGGATTTTATTGAGAGCCATTATAAATGCATAATTAACAATGAAGTTTTAATGCCTAGAGGTAAGACTGTTATAAACAGAGTCAATTCCAACCAAATTCCCTGACTTTCCCATTATTTATCAAAGAAAGTTCCTGTAAAACGTAAAACAAAAAATTCGGTAGAAGGAGGAGAAAAATCTTGAAGATTAGTGAACCAGAAATTGATTTTAACGCTTAGAACATCACAGAAGAAAATAATATCGAGGACATTTACAACATAGCTTTGCCTTCAAAATGTGGATCATAGTTACGAGAAAAATCCAAATGTCATAAGTTTCTGTTCATGGAGAGAGGCAAATCTGTGTGCTTTGCCCTGCAAACAAATTGATGTTGAGAAGCTTCGGGATACATATACCTGAACTAGATACGTGAAGAACATTTCTATTTTTACAAAACCGGTAGAAGCCAAGACATTAGAAGGCCTTATCAAAAAACTCGACAAGTGTATGTGAAGGAGTTGGAACTGTAATTGAATTTAGATCCGATATTCAGATGGAAACATTAAAATTGATGGAGAGGTCCTTCGCTTAAAAAAGTGCAAAGGGACAGTAGAAAGTGAAGGGAAGTTTTGCTACTTCTGTAGACTTTTATTTCGTATTTGTATGACTGGGAAATCCATGCTCTTAATGAAGGTGGTTTTATTATCAACAGTTTTATCACTTGTCTAGTATTTGACCAAAAGTTTAAATTTTCAAATATCGTTTGACTTCGTGTATAAGCCAAGATAAAATTGAAAGTTTATTTGCAGTGATTCGTCAATGTAAAGACTGCAACGATTATCTTGCATCTTTTGAGTTTTTGACAATTGTAGAATGTCTAAGTTTTTTACAATTTAGCACGGCCACCTAAAGTATGCAATGTAGAAACCGATATCATTAATTCTTTATTAACAGAATAGGATAATCAAACTGTAAGTAGCAACACTTTCGGCACTGTCTGTGACGTAAGCACGTAAAGTGTCATTTTCGCAACGATTTATGAATGAGTATGATATAAAAAAGTGAACTTTTTTTGCACGTTGTTATAAAAAGATTGTTAAGATAATGCTGGATTTAAAATATTTTTTTTTTAAATATGTATATTTCATAATTGTGTAAGATGTTTTAGTGAATTATCTGTCATAAAATTAATGATGGACTATTTGATCAATTTTATTCTTGGTAAAGTGTAAATATCAAATCCCCCATATTGTATTCAGTGCTACAGTAAATAGAGACATGAATATGTACTTGAATAAATATAGAACAGTCTAATTAGTTATTAATTTTATGATTTGTTATTTGTGAAACATTTAATACAGAAGCTTTAGCAATATTTCTAAAGCTTCTGTACGAATTAATAATTGTTTTTTTTAAATATATTAAAGTAGAAAATACATAACTATCTAAACTATGAAATTTAATCAAATTACATGTAAAAAATAGTTTAATTGAAGTTTGTGCATAAGATTTACAGATTTTGTCAAGAATTTAACAGTTTTTCTACACTTTAATTATATGAAATAAAACCTATACCCAATGGAGGTAGGTAAACATATTTTTATTCAATTCTACCTACAGTAATTTTTCGTCTTTTAATGGTATCGACCATCCCTATATAAATACATCCAGAGATGTTGTGTAGTTAACTTTAAACAATCTGGGAAAAATATGTGCTATGTATCAGATATTTAATATATGAATAATAATACGTAAAATTTGTTTTAATTCGACTCTGAAGCAGTACAGAAAAAAAAAGCTATGTCGTAACGTAGGGTTTTATATAGCTGTCTGAATTACTAGTTTTTAAAATTACAATAGTACTGATAATACAATATTTCTTGATTAATTTTGATTTATTTAACCTATTGTTAATTGTTTTACAACATCGCATATTGACATTGGCTGACATAAAAATGACACCCTTGCGAATATTGTACAACATCGGTTTACGACATTGATCAACATTAGTCGTACCACATTCATGGGCGTTCTTTTACAGTACTTCTCAATTATACATTTGTACTTTGCATAACTTTTTAACTCATCTGTTTGTTGAGTAGAAAAAAATTATTTACAAAAGTAATTTTCTTTATATTTTTCTAATTAACAAAATTTTTGTTATTTAGAAATATATAAAGAAAATTACCTTTGTAAATATTTTTTTTTTATATTTTTCTAATTAACAAAATTTTTGTTAATTAGAAATATATAAAGAAAATTACCTTTGTAAATAATTTTTTTCTACTCAACAAACATATGAGTTAAAAAGTTATGCGAAGGAAATGGAAAAATGTATAATTGAGAAGTACTGTAAAAGAACGACCATGAATGTGGTACGACTAATGTTGATCAATGTCGTAAACCGATGTTGTGCAATATTCGCAAGGGTGTCATTTTTATGTCGGCCAAATGTCAATATGCGATGTTGATCAATGTCGTAAACCGATGTAGTACAATATCCGCAAGGGTGTAATTTTTATGTCGGCCAATGTCGATATGCGATATTGTACGGCCTTGATAAATGTTGGTCAATGTCGTAAGCCGACGTCGTACAATATTTGCGAGGGGGGTCCATTTTTAAGTCGGCCAATGTTAATATGCGATGTTGATCAATGTCGTAAACCGATGCAGTACAATATCCGGAAGGGTGACATTTTTATGTCGGCCAATGTCGATATGCGATATTGTACGACATTGATAAATGTTGGCCAATGTCGTAAAACGACGTCGTACAATATTTGCTAGGGGGGTCCATTTCGACGTCGGCCAATATTGACACCAATGTCGGCCAATATTTTTTTTTTAATATTGGCCGACGTTGGTGTGGTACCTGGGTCAGTAGGAGCTTTAACACAGCCAGATAATTTTAAACCATGTTTTAGTGATGAGCTAGTGTCTTATACTTACATTTCCATTCGTCCGACTTGTCCTTGCAATCTTCGAATCCATCACATTTGCCAACTAAAGGAATACATTGTCCGATTTTGCATAAGAAGTGCGTGCCCTCGCAAAAATTCGGATCGTCACTAGTCCCTGAAAAGATATATAACAATATATAAACATAAAGAATTCTATATATGGGATATCGGAGCTAGTTTTCCATGCCTTTTTTAAATTGTATATTTTTTACTTGTATTTTATTTTGAAGAAAATAACATATCACCTTCTAAATCACATGTTTAATACTTTTCTTATAAATACTGTAAATAACAACACCTGTAATATTACGGAAAATTTCTAGTAGCAAAGTTGCTAGAAAATATTCGTAGTGGTAGAGACAAAAATATGTTGAAAAAATTTTCTTACCCGTATCCCTGCCCTGCAGAAAATTTTCGTGCACAACAGAAATTTTCAGTAGGGCGATGTATGTCAAAAATAAAAGGTGAACCTATCACTGGTATTCGCTGGTTGAAGTGAGAAGTGTTGAGTAGAGGGCGCTGTTAATCGAAAGTTCGGTTTGTAACTCCTGTGTACTTCCGGTCGTACTGTTGTTGTTATTGTACAGCGAGCGTATCATCGGTTTCGTTTTAAGAAATTATAGCTTTTCACTATTTAAAATGAGTAATTTGTACAATTCAAAAAAGAGAGGAAGTTGTTGTTCTGTTCTACAATGTTCCATGCGATCTGGAACGAATGAGTTATCTAAAGTTAGGGTATTTAGATTTCTCAAAGATTCGAAGTTTATAAGATTAGAAGCAATTAATTTCTTAAATTAAGCAAATCTTAGTGTTTTTGTGCACTTATTATGTTTTAGAAAATTGTTGCTTTACTTTGTTGAATAAACATGCATACAACATCCTTGAAAATTTCAACCCTCCATGTAAAGTAGAAACAGAGGCTGAAACAGAAAACAGCGGCAGGTACCGAAAGGCTGAATATACGTGTTTTGGAATAATGACTTCTGAAGCTGGTAACACAGTTATATTGGAAGTAACTAACATAATTGCCAACTACGGGCCCATATTCATATGTGTATTACATCAGTTTTTTGTAACTACAAAGTTTAGTGATTAAAAGTTAAAATGATGTGTGAATATAATGTTTGAAAAATTATTTCTAATTTAGTTTAGTCAGATTTGATTATTGAACTATCAGGGTGTCCAGCAAAATTGCTGGTACAAATTCAAGCACATTTCAAGGATTTCAAAGCTCATTTCCAAATTTTTCAAGGATGCTCGCATATAACCAATTATATCACTAAGTTTTCTCAAGTATGCTTAACTTCTATCTAACATTGCTAACATAAATATTAGGCAAAAAAAGAAAATATTTGAATTATGAATTGTTTTTGTTTTAGCACTAAACGTTATTTAGCCCAGTTAGAGTCTCCTATAAGTTTCAGAGTTCATGATTGTATACATATAATTATATTTTTACTGGTCATCAGTCATTTAATTTGCAATTTTCAGGTAAATTTGTACTTGAAAAATTATTGGCAAATTACCAAAACTTACTAATAAATAATTTAATTAAAACAACCTATATTAGGCTGACCATTAAATTAATGGCATTTTTTTAAAAGTCTAAGCGGGGTGGGTCAATCGTAGGGTTAAGTAAGTTAATATTTAAAGTAAAAATCTTCAATTTTAGTGAAACAACACCAACTACATAACATTGTATTCTCTTTTATATGAGATACTTTTTAAAATGAAAAAAAATAAAAGGTTATTTTATAAATATTTCATTCATTATAATTTTTAATAATACTAACTTAAATATGATATTTTACAACTGATAGCTTAATGAGTTATTTCCTTAAATCTTAACCTGAAAAAGATACAATTGAACATTTCGATTTATCACAACCTTCAAAAATCAGCGAATCAATAACCTTTCAAAATCGGTAAATCGAAATTTTTTGAAAATTAATGGTTCACAAAATATCTCAAAGATCGGTAAATCTCGAGTTTCAGAAAGTATGGAAAATTCCAAATTCTCAGAAACCGTTGAATTGCTATCTTTCTGAAATCGGTAAATTGCGAATACCGTAAAAGTCGTCAAATCACGAACTTCGAAAAACGGCGTTTCGCGAACCATTTAAACACGAAAAAAAACCTATAAAAACCCGATGATCTTTCATCAAAAATTGCAATTAACGACCTTGAAATTCCATAAATTCCGAAATTGTAAAACGCAAAACTAAACATCAGTCAAACGCCAATAACATAACAACATACCATCAAAAACAACATCGGAAGTGCTACACCGGAAGCTGAATGGAGTTATCCAATCAGGAGCGAGTTGGTATTTGTTTGCAAACTTCAACCACCGAATACAAACCTTGACCACGGCATAGGAGTCAAGCGCGTTGACCGCTGCACCACCGTAGCTACCTACACCCACAAGTTAAGGGACGAAGTTTTTCTATTTTTTCGTGATCAAAACAGAAAAAAATCGGTTATCAACAGGTGCATTCTTATCAGTGGTTACAGATTTTATCAGACAGTATTACAGATTTTTATTTTTTTTACAGAGAAAACGTGTGTTTTGACAAATTAAGATGCAATTTTACAGTAAATTTCTTTTAGTTTTAGAAAACACAGAAATTTTTGTAGGGAAATAACAAAAAGATTCTGTTTTCTAACAGAAATTTTTTACAGTTTACTTTTTGGCTGTAAGTGGTCAAATGCTAGCTGGAAAACGTGCCCCGAATGATAGGCACATTTTCCCAGACTGCTAAAATTGAATTTTGGGAAAATTTTCCAACTATTCTTAAACAGACTTAACACACTTATACCCTCATACACGAGCACGCACATGCACACACGCACATATGTTTATATATGTCTTCCTTCACCCTCATGTTATTGATATTTCCTTTGCAAAATTTTGTTTCCGCAAAACTTAAGCCAGATGCCATAAAGGCCACCTACACCAGCCCTTTTTCTTGCAATATGCTTCGTCGCTTTCGTCTTTGCAGTTGCTTTGTCCATCGCACCATTTCCCCCTGCTGACACACTCGCCATCGTCGCAAGGCAGGGAATCATTTGAGCAAGTCCTGTTTCCTTCTGGAAAAAAAAGGATAATCAGACAAATAAGTTAAGGGGTCGTGTATGGTAACAGATGTCTATACAATTCGGAAACATTAGACCCTGTTTTTTAAAAAAAAACTTACCAAAAAATACAGAAGAAAGTTATTTTGCCATTAAAATAAATAATAAGTATAATTTTAAAGATATTAATTAGTTATAATTAAAACAAAATTTTATTAATTATTCACAAACTACAGATGGCAGCACAAACGGGATGTAAATATCTAAACAAAAAAATTGTTTTAATTATAACTTATTAATATCTTTAAAATTATACTTATTAATTATTTTAATGGCAAAATAACTTTCTTCTGTATTTTTTGGTAAGATTTCGTTAGTACATGCCGTATTCTTTGTTTAAAAAACAGGGTCAAAAGTTTCCCCATTGGAATTGTATAGAGATCTGTTACCATACAAGACCCTATACTAAATCGTTAGAGCTATTGAATTATGAAATTCCGATTAATAACCATTAAGCATTAAGACGTGACAACACTGCAGTCTCCAAAATTATTCCCCCAATCCTTAAGCAAAAAACTCAACAACAAAAAAATTGTCCACTATCGTTTGGCTATAGGTAAAATCCTTGTACACAGCTCAAAGTTATTCCACAAAATTATTCTACTAATCCTTAAACAAAAAACTCAAAAAAGAATTGTCCACTATCGTTTGGTTATAGGTAAAAGTATCGTAAACAACTCAAAATTATACCATTCACCCCAAATGATGACGTAATCCTATCTAAATAAAATATTTTCTAAGCCACATTTCTCCGGCTGCATTAAATATTTTTACATACGGATTTTTTATGTGATAAATGTAGCTGACTTACAATCTACTTTTTGAAATTGGTTCGATTATATTTTTTAATTTTCAGTAAATAATTTTACATAAATTATTCGAAACAATTTCAAAAAGTGGGATTATAGAGAACTGTAAGTTATCTACATATATCATTTAAAAAAAAACATTTGTAAAAATATTCAATTCAGCCGGAGAAATGTGGCTTGAAAAATATTTCTTTCCCGTTGGATAAACACTGAAGCACTTTAGTTTGGAAATCCGTGGTCTATCGGGCTCATTCGCCCTTAATGAGTATGTAGCATGCCACTAAATTTTGACACATCTAAGAGATTCATTAAACATTTCATTGAAAGTGGTATACATGCTGCCTTGAACAGACGAACCACTAATCTACTAAAATGACGTGTACTATATTTATTAATAAGTACCAAATCTTCCCAACATTTTTTGTTGTTATAATTTTTGAGCATGTGAAATAATGTCGTAATTTATATCCTTCTCAAATTAAATTTCTCTAATAACTAAATTTTTGATATAAGTTCTATATGATGCTATTTTGTCGAAATACTAGCAATACATTTATGTACACTGCTCAAAATAATTAGGGGAATTCATGGTTTAAACCATTTCACCCACAATGATTACATTTGGAATCATCAGCTTGCGATTTTTTCTCATTAAGTTGAGCTTGCACTTATTTATCGTTAGATGGAAGAATTATGTATTTTGAAGAATTAAATAATGTTGGTTTTAATTAAATGAAAATATTAAAAACATGGTAAAATAAAATTCACTCCCAAAAAATTTTATGAAGTAAATTGACCCTAAATTCTTAACGCTAGCATTCTTAGATGTTTGAAAATTGATTTTAACTTTTTTAACAAATAAAGTTTTGAAAAAATTATTGTTATAATTTATTCAAAAGTTATGAATCCAATCCCCCCCCCTTCAATTTTAGTTTAAAAAATTTAGATCCCCCCTAATTTTTACCATATCATTCTGGATATATAATGAATCTATTTCACAAATTTTAGATTTTAAGAATAAAAAACAAAACGTTGGAACTGAGAGGGTTAATAAAAGTAAGCGAATTGCTCCCCTAATTGTTCAGTGTAGAACCATCATTTTAATGTTTTAAAATTCACGGATAATGTTAATAGTTGTTTAGAAATATCAAATCTTCACGTGCCTTCTTTTCTGTTGAATTTATTGAGCGTCTAAAATAGTAGAAGTTATTGTTTAAATATGCTTTTAAAATAACATTTCTCTAACATTTAAGTTTCGATACGAATTCTATAAGAGGCTATTCTATAAAAATACTAAAGCAATAAATTATCCTTTAATATCATTTCAATCTCTTGTTATTCAACGATAATGTTGCGAATTGTTTAGTTTGGAAGATCAGTGAGATCTTGAAGATAGCCAAAGTGAAAGAAAATTTGCCTGTGGCTAAAAATATGATGAGTTGTCTGTCTAGAGATAAATAAACACATGAGCGTTACTTGGTTTCAGTCGAAAATCAGTTAAAACTAAGTTGGATGTGTACTAGGAACACAACACGACATTCATTTACAACTTAATAAATTGACACATTTGAAAGTAATTATATATGATGTAAGGTAATTTTAATAAGTTGAATAATAAATCTAAAATTCTATGGCACATATACCCTTTGGCATTAGCGATTTTCGCAATAAAAACACAGTAGAATGACGCCCGACAAGTACTAGGAACTCGTATTCCTAATTAGAAGTCTGTAGCTCGTTTCGTTTTTAAGAAATATCTTTGAAGCCCAAAAAAAAAAAAATCTATGGAAGCTACCATTTGCACATGTGTAATTTTCTCGGAAACCTTATTATGACGTCCGACAGGTACAGCTGGGGAAAAAAACGATCCACCCTTTATATTTCGGCTGCTATTGGTCAAGGAATTTTGTGCAAGAGGTGTCATTTTTCAGGAAATAGCGTAAGGAATTAAGAACTGGCAAATTGTATAAGGGGTCGTCTACATATTAAAATGAGTACCAACTTTGAAAATTCCAATAGCAACACCCAATTTTTTTACATAAAATGTTCAGCAACTTCAAAATACCCCAGGTATAAAAAAGAATTATTCATTTTGCATTATTTGCTGAGATATTAAAGCATTAATTTTCAATTCGTTTGGGGGGAAATCTCCAAATTGATAAAGGTAATATTTAGGGTGTTTTTTCGAAACGACAAGCTAGCAAAAGGGTTACCATAATCTCGCCAAAGGATGCTAGAATTAAACCTTCTTCACTAATATTGTGATTTTTTTTTATGCTTTTACCTTTTTTTTTTTAATTTTGGATTTTAAAATTCAGAAATAAAATAAAGGGTAGACGAGAAAAAGTTTTAATTTTAAATTAAGTCACATATACGATTGTTTATAACGAACAGATTTTCAAATGCGATTAGTTACAATCAGATAGACAAACATGATTATTACATTTATGTTTTACATTTTATGCAAATTTTTGTTTCATTCATATTGCTACAAAAGGTTGGTTTAAAATTCGGCACACGGGGTCTGGGACATATCCCGACAGCCGAAATCCCGACAAGCCAAAATTCCGACAAGCCGATATCCCGAATGAGTCAAAATCCCGAATGGGTCTAAATCCCGAAAATAGATTTTTGTCCATTTCTCGATTTTTTTTTAAATATTAGAGATTATTTATTTATTTAGTTATTCAGTCAGTTATTTAATCAGTTAGTTAGTCAGTTAGTTAGTCAGTTAGCTAGTCAGTCAGTTAGTTAGCCAGTCAGTCAGTCAGTCAGTAAGTGAGTCAGTCAGTCAGTTAGTTAGTCAGTCAGTTAGTTAATCAGTCAGTTAATTAGTCAGTTAGTTAATCAGTCAGTTAGTTAGTCAGTCAGTCCGTTAGTTAGTCCGTTATTCAGTCAGTTAGTTAGTAAGTCAGTCAGTCAGTCAGTTAGTCAGTTAGTTAGTCAGTCAGTCAATCAATCACTCCTTTAGTTAGTCCAGACTGACTAACTTAGTCTAACTGACTAACTTAGTCTAACTGACTAACTTAGTCTAACTGACTAACTTAGTCTAACTGACTAACTTAGTCTAACTGACTAACTTAGTCTAACTGACTAACTTAGTCTAACTGACTGTCAATTAGTTAGTCAGTGAACTGACTGTCAATTAGTTAGTCAGTGAACTGACTGTCAATTAGTTAGTCAGTGAACTGACTGACTCACTGACTAACTAATTGACTGACTGGCTAACTAACGGACTAACTAACGGACTAACTCACTGACTAACTGACTGACTCACTGACTAACTGACTGACTGACTGACTAATTGACTGACTGGCTAACTAACGGATTAACTGACTGACTGACTGACTAACTGACTGACTAACTTACAGACTGACTAACTTACGGACTGACTAACTTACGGACTGACTAACTTACGGACTGACTAACTTACGGACTGGCTAACTAACGGACTGACTAATTAACTGACCGACTAACTAACCGACTGACTAACTAACTGTGGCGGAGGGGCTGCTAGCTTGGTCATCCAGTCCCTTCAGAGAAATTGAATGGCTGTGACATACAGGGCGAATTCAGACATCAGGCAGTGTACAGCAATTATCGCTGCAGTGACAAATCTCCGGGCTCAGAGATCGCGTAAAGTGTCGACCGATTCGGTATGTTGGGTGAAAAGAAGATGCTCTACTACAAGAATTAGCGTACAGTCTCAATTTTAACTCTTAGCTTTATTCAGTCAATAGGACATTCACACATAATTAATTAAACAGGTATTTACATTAGAATTATATTACATCAGAAAAAACTCAATACATTCCTATTTATGCTCGCCTGCAAGCAAAACACGAGCAACCAGGGAGAACCCGCCTATCTGCCAAATCAACACTCAGCAGCTGGCTATAACCGCCATTTCCCACACGTTGCCACTTCCAAAAACCAAAACCAACCCAGGTTCTTTTAGTTGTGAACAAGGGCTACCTGATAACAGGCCCACGGAAGGACAATGCATGAGAACGGCAATGCCACATCCTCCCCCGCGACACAATACAAAAAATGATCAAAGTTCATAAGTTTAAGAAAATCTACACAAGCAGCATACTAATATGAAAACATCATACATGCACAAGATACTCGACAAATAACACTCAACAAAATAATACAACACAACATACAAAAAACAACATCGTATTACACAGGCCTAACGTCTACGGGGTCGTAAGTTATAGGTACGTCTAGGTTTTTCCCTCTCAAGTTCAGCACCAACTAGACCTGGAGATCTACGCGGTGCCAAACGCAACCTGTTTATGTGAACTTTTAACCCTGTACCCGGGTTATCCAGCAAGTCTATAGTATAGTTTACCTCACTATCTCTCGAAATTATGGTATATGGTCCAGAAAAACGGGGCCTGAAAGTGTCCCGAGATTTTAAATATACTATATCTCCCGTTTCAAAAACTCTAAGACGTGACCCCCTTTCTTGTCTACCATTCTGCTCGATCTGTTTTCTCTCAAGCGACTCATAAGCTGCCTCATAAGTTTCCTTTAGCTGGCCTAGCAAATCCTTTATAAAGTGAGCTCGATCTAGCTGTATAGACTGAACATTGGGATTGTAAGTATCAAAAAAAAGGGAAAGGTTTCTTCCAAAATGAAGGAGGTTCGGAGAAAATCCCGTCGCGGAGTGGACTGAACCGTTGTACAAATTTTGGTGAACCAGCAACGCGTTATCAAACGACACCCCTCTTTCACACAAAATGATTACCGACGACTTTATCGACGTGTTTACCCGCTCACTCTGGCCATTAGTCTCAGGGTGTTTAGAGGTACTATGAACCAATTTAATTCCAAGTGACTGGTTAATCAAATTAAAGACCTCTGATGTGAACTGAGTTCCTAAATCAGACAACACCACCGACGGTCGACCGTGAATAGATATATAAATCACCAAATTACGGGTAACGGCTTCCGCCGTTATACTCCGCAGAGGATACAAAGAAAGGTGCTTAGAAAAGTGATCCAGAATGGTCAGATCATAGCCACCTCCCTTGATTGGCCCTAAAATATCCATAGATATAAAATCCCCCGGTGTTCTAGGTATTCTTAATGACATGAAAGGTGCCTGTAGAACCCACACAAGCCTAAAAACTTTTTTACCTGGCGAATGGATTTAGGGGGTTGAAAACTAGACACCTTAGCAATATTGGATGCAATAGGACGAATATACCGGTGAGAGATATTAAATCCCAGATAATCAATCGATTCTTTAAAGAACACACATTTAGACGGGGATAGAGTAATATTGTATTTTGAAAGAATGACCAACACTGCTGTAACCCTGGTTAACATCTCGTTAAAATCTGACGCTCCCACAAGTATATCGTCCTGATAAGCATGAATGCCTATAATATTATCAGCTCTAAGCTCATCTATGAGCAGATCCATCAAAGCCTGGAACGTGCTGGCTGCTGTCTTTAACCCAAAAACGAGCCGGCGATTAGCAAAAGAACCAAACGGAGTTGTAAACGTAAGCACATCTTGCAACTCCTCGGGCAACATTATTTGCCAATACGCACTTTTTAAGTCCAATAATGAGTAAAACTTATAATAGCATACTTCATTTAATAAATTTGCAATTTTCGGAAGAGGGTATGTTGAATGTTCAATTACTGAATTGAGGAGCCTCAAATCCAACGCCATTCTATACTTAGGAGGTTCTGAACTCCCGGCAAGACCTTTTTTTTAACCAACAACATCGGACAGGCCCATTCAGCAATGTTTCGGTGAATTAGACCAGCTTCCTGTAACTCTAACAATTCCTGCTTTACATTATGTTGCAGAGCGTGAGGAATCTCAAACGGCGGAGTTTTTATTGGATTATCAGACCGAAAAACAATCTTAGGAACCACCCTGTCCGTACAACCAAGAGTCTTCAAGGATTTAGAAAATGCAGAAAAATGAGACATCAAAGTGTCAAGCATCTTATCCTTTTGATCAGGACTAAGATGCTCTAAATCAAAATCCTCAACCCGAAGTTCTTTGCGTCTCATTTCCAACACTTCAGGATTGGCGGTCACTAAGTTACAGAAATCTGTTGAGGAATCATAGTGATCAACGGTCTCAACAAGCCCATCAATCCGATCAGAAACAGATTCAGTAGTTTCGATTTGGGAGGAAAATCCACAAACCTGGCCTTTATTTAATCGAACCTCATCTGATCCAACATTCCTTATAACAGTGATAAATTCAACTCCCTCAGCTATGTGGATAGAAGGGTGGATCTCGACATTTGGATTTGTTATTTTAGGCTCAAATAAGAAAGGGGAATCGTTATACGACATATCCATTCTCAATTTTATCTGGGCAGACTCACCAGATTCCAACACAATATGTTGTGTCAACCTGACTTTATCCTATTTAAGGTTTTCCAGAGTATTAACAAACTCAGACTTATTAGTAAAAGGTATCGAAAAATTATTGAACTTAGCCATAGACTCTCTAGGGGACAGTAAAACATTATATCTGGATATGAAATCAAATCCCAATATACCGTGAAAGCGCTCCTGTACAAATTCAGAAATATAAAACTGATGTTTGAAAAACTGATTTAAGATCTTAAAGGATATCTCAACACACGCAATAAAACTCAACTCGGAGTTAACAGTTCTTATCCTCACCCTACGGGATAAAATCCTGACTTTGGTGTGACCCCGTATTTGTTCATACGACTCCTTAGACAGCAGTGACACCGAGCTACCGGAATCCATTAACATGGAGCAATCAAATTGTCCAAAAGTAGCTGCAATGATTGGTAAATGGGCATCAGAAAAAAACATTATTAATGAAAACGGTACTCCCAGACGTAGAATCGCTAGAAAACCTTTCCAGAAAGCTCCGAATAGTTTCCGTGCGCTCACCCCCTGCAACCATATGTTGCTGGAGCAAATCCTGAACCGTACTCTTCATACCCCTTGGCGACTCTATACCAGGACCCACAGAGACCGTACCGTCACCCTTTAACGATCTCTCTGGAAGTTTAAAGGTTCATGTCTATCCGAATCCTTGAACGAAGTCCGACGACTATTTCTATCTGAAACCCACTGTTGCCGAGCACCTCTATTAGCCGAATTACGTGCTGTTCCTCTAGACTGAAAATCAATACCACCGTATCTAGAGTTGAAAGTATTTCTAAAGGGAATTTCACCCCCTACCTGCTCCGACGAATGTGGACCCCGTAGTGAAGCCTGATACTCCCAACAGTTGGCCATTGAGTGGCCTCTCTTTTGGCAAAATATGCAAAAAGGAGGTCCATTTCCAAACTCTGCGCCTCTCGTTGGGGCAGGCGCAGTAGTAAAGTCATTTTGGACATTTAAACGATTTAAATATTGACTTTCCCCTTGTGGGATCATAGCACTCTTAAACTCCGTACAGTCCTTCATTAGATGAGCAGACCCACAATAAGGACATAATAGATTAGTTTGCTGAGCATTTTCGTCTACACGACGATCTAAAGTTTTGAGATTTACAGAACTAACCCCAGCAGAGCAATGATTTTGTGTGGTAGCAGCAAAATTAGTGCACAGTGTTCCAAGACCCTGGTGTGTTACCGAAACCCTATGAGCAATCTCTACTAGCTTCCCAAAATCAGATTCGTCCTGCCACATTAACTTCTCTCTTATATCTACAGGGAGGGCATTTAAAAATTGTAAAGATTTAACTTGGTTCATTGCTTTACTGTCCTTTATTGTATCATATGTTTTAACTGCTAATTTTTCGACTCTATGCGCGAGATTTTTTATTGTTTCCCCGGGTATTAATTGAATGTTTTGGAAAGCCAATACATTTGCGGCAGGGGCATTACTTTCCGAAAAAAAATTATGCAAGCAAACACAAGCCTCCTGAAAGTCAGCATTATGGCACGACGGAGATGTCGCAAACCATTCCTGGGCAGAACCAGTCAACCTGCTCTTCAAAAACATTAAAGCCACCTCATCTGACCATCCATTAATATTCTTAAGGTCTTTTACCTGGTTTAGAAACC
Source organism: Oedothorax gibbosus (assembly GCA_019343175.1). Classification (NCBI taxonomy): domain Eukaryota; kingdom Metazoa; phylum Arthropoda; class Arachnida; order Araneae; family Linyphiidae; genus Oedothorax; species Oedothorax gibbosus. The sequence goes on along the minus strand of JAFNEN010000959.1, from coordinate 155,546 downwards.
AACTAACTTTGTCCGGCTCACCCGAAAACAGTGGTATACTAAAATTAAATGATCGAAAAACATCAGTATTTGTCCCAGTAATATTTTCTTTGGCCATACTTCTAGTAATAGGAGGCATCAAACAATAAAAGCTTGGTACAATATAAAGACAAGTTTAAAATCACATTACTTAAAACAATTTTTAAATATGGTTATAAAAATTTATAAAACACTCATCAAGACTTAAAAGTTTAAAATACTTAAAATATTCAGATAAAATACAAATGTCTCAGTTGACAATTACTTGTGTGCCGCAAAAGTTAGATTCGACCCAGATTCGTTCCGGTCACGGTACCATGTGGCGGAGGGGCTGCTAGCTTGGTCATCCAGTCCCTTCAGAGAAATTGAATGGCTGTGACATACAGGGCGAATTCAGACATCAGGCAGTGTACAGCAATTATCGCTGCAGTGACAAATCTCCGGGCTCAGAGATCGCGTAAAGTGTCGACCGATTCGGTATGTTGGGTGAAAAGAAGATGCTCTACTACAAGAATTAGCGTACAGTCTCAATTTTAACTCTTAGCTTTATTCAGTCAATAGGACATTCACACATAATTAATTAAACAGGTATTTACATTAGAATTATATTACATCAGAAAAAACTCAATACATTCCTATTTATGCTCGCCTGCAAGCAAAACACGAGCAACCAGGGAGAACCCGCCTATCTGCCAAATCAACACTCAGCAGCTGGCTATAACCGCCATTTCCCACACGTTGCCACTTCCAAAAACCAAAACCAACCCAGGTTCTTTTAGTTGTGAACAAGGGCTACCTGATAACAGGCCCACGGAAGGACAACGCATGAGAACGGCAATGCCACACTAACTAACCGACTGACTGACTAACTGACTGACTAACGAACGGACTGACTAACTTACTAAATAACTAACTGCCTAAATAACTGAATAAATAAGTAATCTCTAATAATTTAAAAAAAATCGAGGAAATAAGATACTATTGGAAATTTTATAATAAAATAATTATAAATAATATTGGAAATAACATACATTCAAAAACATAGTATAATCGATATAATTTAATGTTAATTATACAAACAAAATACATTGTATGCACTTGAAACAAGAAAAGATTTTTAGACATTTGACAGACATCAATAATTTGAAAAAACATTTACCAAAAACGATTTTCAACCACCAAACGATAATTCAAATTAGGATCCAATTTGCTAAGTAATTTTTTACACGGTCCCTAAAATTCGTTTTTTTTTCAGTATTTTTACAATAACTCGGCAAATAATTGTTGTTGAATTAAAAAATTCGGGATTTTGGTTCTACTTGATCAACTTTATCGATTTATGTAACAAAAATTTGGGGTTGCTATTCATGTTTTATTTTTTCTTATTTAAATTTAAATAAAAAAATAATAAAAATTAAAAATTGATGAAAAAACTTGTGTGATTTGTTTTTGGAAGATTAAGAAGTATATAATAAAAAAAAAATGTTGGTTTAATTCATTTTATTTGTGGAGGTATGAATAAAAGTTTGTGAAACTTTTTTAACATTATGGACCTTCAACTTCGAATGCTTATATCTCAACAAATAATGCAAATTAATACATTTTGTTTTGGATCTGGGGTATTTTGAAGATGATAAACATTTTTATATAAAAAAATTGGGTGTTGCCTTTGGAATTTTCAAAGTTGGCACTCATTTTAATATGTAGACGACCTCTTATACAATTTTGGTTGCCAGTTCTGAATTCCTTACGCTATTTCCTGAAAAATGACACCTTTCACAAAATTCCCTGATCATTAGCAGCCGAAAAACGAAGGGTGGATCGGTTTTTTTTCCCCAGCTGTACTAGGAACTCATGTAAAAATTTAGTAGTTTAAAAGTCCGTATCTCCTTTCGTTCGATCTGTCGAGTGGTTTCAGACTGGCAGAACGATACACAGTCTGACAGAAGTACCAGTGTTCGAAAACCACTTTTTTTAAAATCAGCACCCTCCTAAACGCGTAGGAAACAAAAATATCTTTTTCGGATTTTAGGTGCAGGGAATAAAGTCGGCTAAGGCGTTCGCCTTGCATGCGAAAGGTCCCGGGAATTGCCAAAATAACTACCGACCAATAAACGTCCCGTGTATCTGAAAATTTCCTACGAATAATACCCCGGATAGAGGAAGTGCATGTTAAATACGCTCCCAAAGTCCTGAAGCCGCGTATGATGTCGACCTTAACAGTTGGGTTGGGTGCCTACTCAGTGCAACGATAATTAAATCTAACCTAATTAAGAATAAGTACATAAAGTTTCTTATTAATTATTAATAAAGACATTTCTGTTGTAGTGAAATAAATTGTTTTTCAAAATGCATCTTTTACTTATAAAAATGGAGCTGAACAATTTTCTTCTTAGACTCTTTTAGAACTTTCCTATGCAAGATTTTAAAATATCAGAAATTTAATTTGCTAAAAAAGGGCTATGAATAAAGTTTTTGTAGTCAAAATCTACTGTTTATTCTAAAAAAAAAAGATTTCTCTAGTTTGACTTTATAGCACATTTTGCAATTTTATTTCATTAAAAAGTTTCGATTTACTGATTGCATTGATAAAAATTCTTGTAAATACGATTAAGCTAATCACCCTATAAAAAATAATGGTTCAAAGTGTGAGGGGAATGAAGAACATTTTCTAGTTTAGCATTTATACAATATTTAAAATCACTTCAAAGAATGTCCTTCACAGGAATATAACGCCCAAGTTTTTGCGATACGCGTTGTATATTCTTTTCGCTCCAGAGGTACCCATTACGTGAACATTTGTAGAATTCCCTTTACAACTTCATTAAAAAAAATTAATTCTAACTTTTCTATTATGAGCTTGAATGTTTTAGCTTCCCAAAAACACCGATACCAAAGCTAATGATTTATTAACTGTACTAAAAAAATGATAAACAAGAAAGTCAAGCAGACTTCGAAGGTCTTGCAAGAGAGTTTTTTCAGCTGTAAATTTATGAAACATTTTGCATGAAAACAAATGTCAGTATGGCCCATTAATTGCAAAAAACTGATATAGCTTGTTTATTCATAGCACCGCAAATATGTGAAATTTTTACCGCTTCAAACCTCAAATTCCAATAAATTGCTCGGCCTCTCATCAAATATTAAACGTTATTTTTTTCAAACTTCCTTCCAAAACATACTTTTAAGTGCATAATTGTTTGAAAAATATGTTTATATAAATAATATATGCGTAGGATTTCTTTCGGGATTGATGAGGATATATTTTGAAATTATGTTTAGAAAAGACTAGCTTAGAAAAAGTAAAAGCAGGCTCTCATCAAATGTTAAAAGTTTTTTTTTTAAATTCCTTGCAAAACGAACTCTTAAGTACATAATAACTTGAAATATATATTTATCTAAAACAGGGCCGGATTTCTAAATAGGCTAAGTAGGCTGTAGCCTAGAGCGGCGAATTTTTGGGGGCGGCAAATTTTACGACCAATTAAAGTGGCATTCGGCAAAAATTATTATAAAGATACTGATATTTTTAAGAAAGAAAACAAATAAATTACATTAATGAGTAAACCGTAAGCGTATAATATATAGTACTAATATTTAGGAGCAAGCATAGCACCCGCTGCGAGAGCAATTGCACCCTCTCCCCCCAGATTTGGAAGTTGAACGATAAAATATTCGAACAACAACGTGTTCTTGATCGAATTCCAAAATTAGTTTTTATAAAGTAATCTTTCACCAACCGATGAGGATGAACAAATTTTAAACAGCACATACCACCCTATTTTACAGCTAACCAGCTATCTTTCCCCGAAGGGAAAAATATTGTGACAGGGGCGGCAATTTGATCGTAGCCTACAAGCGGCAAATCTTTAAATACGGCCCTGATCTAAAAAGTGCATGCGTAAGATTTCTTTCAGGAGTGAAGAGGATATGTTTTGAAATTATGTTTTGAAAAGGACTAGCTTAGCATAAGTAGCTTAATACGCGTTCCATTTTATCGCCAAATAAACTACACAGGCAACACAATGTCATTTAACCCTTCCGGTCCCAACTTTTTGTTTGTTATTCTAAAAATCTAAATTTTTTGAAATATACTTATTATGCATTCAGAATGAAATCGTAAAAAGCACGGAAAAAAATCTTGATTTTTAAACTAAAGTTTAAGGAAAATAATTTTGGAATCATAACTTAAAAAAAAATTATAACAATGATGTTTTCGAAACTATATCTGTTAAAAACAGTTAAAACTAAAATTAAATTTCTAAGCATTTAAAAACGAAAGCATGAAGAATTTAATTCCAATTTATTTAATAAAATTGTTTCAGAATGAATTTTATTTTACCATGTTGTTTTTCATATTTTAATTGACTAAAACAAACATTTTTAATTCTTCAAAAGTATAGAAAATAGTATAGAAATCAAATGTATAGAAAATTAAAAAAATATATATATTTGAAATAAATGCGAGCTTAGCTTAGTGATAAAAAAAATTGCAAGTTTGATGATTTCAAATGGAATCATTGGGAGTGAAAGAGTTACTTTTGCATAGTTCTTTTTTATCCTTTTCTCTATAATTATACAAATATTAATCAATATGACTATTTTCAATAGAATTAATTTTATTTATTTCACTTACCTCCTGTTTCGATGGATTCTATTAGAAAAAAGAGGAGACAAAATAATGCGATGCAGGCTTTTAAGCTACCCATATTTCAATGACTACTTCTCTTCTGATCTGATTACGCGTGAAAAGATAAATAGATTACTTATAAGGATACTCGCTTGCCACAAAGTACTATAATATCGTAATTGGCCAAATATATCGATGCTTTATCGATTTTTTTAAAAAACAGGGTTCGACATAAGGTCATCAGATATAGTTGACACCATAAATAAAACAGAGATTAAAGAAGTGGCTTTGTTTAATGTTAAAGACGAGGATTTAATTAATTTATTCTTTTTTTATTGCTTTTGTACGTCAAGCTGAGTGATGAGTTGCTGCAGAACTCTGGAACCCTTTATTAACCCATTCAAGACGACTTTGTGAACACTGTGAACACCTTCCTTTCCAACTAAAAATGTTAAATTTAAGTTTTTAAAATTCCTTTTTTTTTTCGTGTAAAACGTAATTTAACCTGCATAAACTGTACAAGACAATGGTTTTTATTTGTCTCAAATTTTGTTTACTTAGATAAACTTAAAAGTTCTAAAACAGCAGTCTCGTGACCAGAAGGAAGCTCAGGATTGAAAGCTGGAAAGATGTATGTCCTTGAAACAAGGCAATTCCTAAAGTATTCTTAAATAATGGGTTTGTTGTTAAAAGTGCAAAGGTACCCGCTTTTTAGCACGACCGAACTAGAGCCTACAAGACACTCACGGTGCCGTGTACAGAAGATTACGTTTAGTTCATTTGAATTGAAAAGGAAAAGCTTAATCCATGTTTAGAAGAATGACAATTTGCCAGTAAAGAAATAAAAAGTTTGAAGATTAAGACGTCTTATTTATTACCCAAAAAAAAGCAGCCAAGACGAATGTCGGCTGTTGTATTTATATTTTACAAACCAGAATCTTGCTGTTTCCAGATATACCACAATTTACATTCACAGTTAATACATTATTTGAATAAAAAAATATAAATCAATAATTATTCACAAAATATTTTAAATGATTACCAAGTAAATATTAAACTAAATATTAACTGGAATTTTAGATTTTGAAATAATTTATAAAATTTTAATAATATTCTTTTTGAACTATCACCGAGCTTTGGACATTTTTACTGACTGCCATCTATGAGCATTTGTTGGAACTAATTGTTCCCAACATTACTCCCCTACCAGTAACAAAGTTACGATACTTTGCAATTATGGCAGGAAACTTAAAGATCAAAATAACAAATGTCCATAGACCCGTTTACAATACTCAAAAAATTTAACAAATTAAATATCACATAAAAGTTTAAATAAATAATTTACAACAATATAAATAATCCAATGCAAATTTATCATGAAATATGAAATGTTATCTTGCTAGATTAAATTCTTGAAACATTAATCATACTCCAATATAAATAATGCACTCTAATCTGCATGAGCAGAAAACAATCATTTCATTCTTACAAATTTGTCAAACTTCTTAAAAAAAAGAGAGAGAGAGTTAAAATTTTTCATTAAATATCAAAATATTACAAAATTTTTAGAAATCCCTAGCCAAAATATTAAAATTTTATCACATATAATCAAACTACTATATATTTGAAAATTGGTCAAAAATGCAACCATTATTGAAATTCAAAACTAGGTTATAATATTGAAACTTGAAACAACAAAAAGAATTTAGGGCCCAACCCTAACGGGAACTTTTCTTCCTGATCAAGTAGTCCTCTCTGGAGCATTTTCCATTACTGGAGCTGTTGGAGTAGTCTGTTCACCAGCAGGATTGTGAGAGGCATGAGACTAGGCATCTCCTCTGTTTCCAGAAGATACGCGGGTTTTGCCGATGGAAACACTCTTTTCCTCACACGTCCTTGTCATGTCCCTTATAGTGTGGCTCCAACACTTTCTTAAACCGATCAACTCGCACAAACACTTGAGAGCATGAATTTAGATCCTTATGGACACAAATTTAAAAAAAGCGCGAATTCTGATGAAATATTATGTGAGTCATTTTTTTTTCATTATTTTGTCGTTTTTTCCATGAGTTGCTATATTGTGCACAGTGCCGGATTTCTAAATAGGCTAAGTAGGCTGTAGCCTAGAGCGGCGAATTTTTTGGGGCACAAATTTTACGACCAATTAAAGCGGCAATCGGCATACAAATTATTATAAAGATACGAATATTTTTAAGAAAGAAAACAAATAATTTACATTAATGCGTAAACCGTAAACATATATATAGTACTAATATTTCGTAGCAAACATGGTCGCTGTGAGGGCAATTGCACCACCTCCTCCCGGATGTTGAAGTTGAAAGAAAAAAAGTAGAACTGTTTTTAAAAAAATTATCCTATTTCGCTTTCGATTTAGTGTGTAAAGGTACATAGATGATTCTAATATGTGTATCTATTTTAAACAACACATACCATCCTATTTTGCAGCTAACCAGCTACCTTTCCCCGACGGGGGAGGGGGAGAATATTGTGATAGGGGCGACAAATCAATCGTAGCCTACAGGCGGCAAATCTTTAAATACGGCCCTGATTATGCACTCACAAATCAGTAAAGGTCACGGTATTAGGCATTGTTAAAGAGAAGAAATAAAAACTATCCCCCCCCCCCCCCTTCGGATTTATTTTTAAGCCAATCGCAATTTTGGCGGGAATAAGATTTTAGATACATTTTTATGGCGCCGATAACGACGGCTATCCTCTCAAACAGGAAGTATAAAAAAACATAGAAATAAAATATTGACAGATTTTTTTGAATTCGTTTTCAAGTATAATAGTGTATTTTGTTCGTTAATAAATCAAAAAAATTCCACTATCGCAAAAAAAGAAATAACAAAAACTGTCCTTCCCCCCCTCCCCCCCCCCCCTCTCACCGGTTTTGTATGTTTGTTGTTACTTGTCAGACAAAAATTAATGTAGTCAATTTAAAATTCTGTCAACAATAGAAATTTTCCAAAGAGCCCTAATAATATATGTTTTGACCATAAAGGTATAAAGACGGTTAACCGAAACCTTAAAGTTATTGCATACTTAAGGGGCTGGGAAGGGGGCGGAAGGTCCCATGTTCGGGTCCGGGCGTCGCCAAAATAACTGCCGACCTATTAACGGCCCTCGTAGCTAAAAATGTTCGACGAATACCCCGCGTAGAGGGAGTACACGTTAAATATGCTCTAAAGTCCAGACGCTGCGTACGATGTCTACCTTAAAGATTGCGTTGGGTGTCTACTCAGATTCTGCTCGTCACCTGACTGTGGTTCTAAATTATGACGTCCGTCGCCAATAGCGCTCGTGTAGCTCTAGTGCGATGATATTTCAAACTAAACTATAGTATACTTAAAAACCAAACTATCGATGACGAGCGGTGGAGCCAACGTTAACAATATTATGAATTCCATTACCCATAAACAATTAAAATCGTTCTAAAAAATGTCTAAATATTTGCAGCTGGCGTAATAAATCTTACGGCTTTTGTATAACACTTTTTTTTTTTTAAAGCTTGTGTTTTGAAGAAAACAGAAAAAACGCGTCGGATTTATTGAATTTTTAACAATAATAAAACTCTATTAATATCTAAGGAGAAAAACAATAAGAAAACGGCAAGTCTGATAAAATATCTTATGGCACCGATTTTTTTTTTTCATTTGTACTGTTCTTTTTTTATGAGTTGCTTGCTGCGTACGTGCGAACAAGATTTTGATTTTTTTACTATTTATTTGGATTTTTTAAATTGATAACCAAAGAGACCATATGTTTTTTTTTGTTTCTCTTTTGGAATAAATGTGGCGTCTAAGCTGAGCAGGTGATGCTTCAATCAGAGTGTTTCACGCATTTTGTCTCGTATGTCTCCATTACATTTCAGTTCATTCCTTACATGTAAATGTTACTTCGCCAGTGACGTCATGCTGCCGAGCGAACCCGAAACGAATGTAGCCAATATAGGATATTTAGGCGCATGCATACGCTAGGCGTTTACACCTCTGCGTTATAAAATGCATTTAAAAAATATAAATCTGGTAAAGAAAAAAAAACGAAAGGAGAAAACGAGATTTTTTAATAGCTGCAGCAGATCCGAGCCAGAAACTCTTGTCTTTTGCATCAAAATCCAAACAACCATTAAACCCAAATACAGTTGCCAGCAAACAGTTTAGGACTGGTTCAAATTCAACGTTGGTGATAAATAAATTCCGATTTGATTGGGAATTCAACAGGCAAGAGTTATTTTGTGAAAATGTATATTTTATCTTAAAAAAATAAAACCCAGAATTTTTAAGATATTTATTACTAACGTGAGATGATAACACTTTTATAAAATTAAGAAATAAAATTTTTAATTATTAATTTTAAAGTTTATTTGTTTAACTGTTTGCTTGGAAACATATTTTTAAAAAATGAAATATGAATAATTATATTGTAAGAAGCAGGGCCTTTGCATGACAAGAGCATGTGGGACGATCGCCCCTGGCCGCCGCCAAAACGGGAGCGCCTGCAAACTTAATAAAGATCAAAACATTTAAAATAATTGAAAAATTATTAAGGATATTGTATCATCCCGAGTTTAGAAATAAAAACTTTTCTAACTCAGAAAAAATTAAAATTGAATTTACGTTGACTAAATATTTGTTTGTCATATTTTTATGTTAACATGTAAGCGTAATTTTTTTTCTTTGTTTAAAAAAACAAACTCTTTTACAGTCCACATGTATAGTAGTTGAATAGTACACAACTTGAAATTGTACCTTCAGGCTAATTACATGTGAATGTAGTGTAAGTTACAATTTAATTATATTACTAGCTTAATAAATTTGAAAAATCAATCAAATTAAATAAAGCACTTAACATTATTTAGTTTTAATAAGTGTAGATCAACTATTCCGCTATTTTTTTCCAATTAAATGTTAAAAGTTGTAAGTTATAATTATCGGGTTAATACACAAAAATATTACTTGCAATTGACTTGAATTACAAAAATTACTTGAATCTTTCTGTGAATTATAATCACTATATTTTATTTTTTCAGTTTTTTTAAATTGGAACTATCCGTTAATCGACACCATTTGCGTTTATTTTCACTCTGATTCGGAGAAAAAATAACTGTCCAGGTTATCCCAGTGTTTGAGTAGATTTATTATTATTTATACAAGGTGGCGCAAATAAAAGTGGCAAAATAAAGTGGCGTAATGGAGATAGGAAGAAGATAGAATTGTTGCCAAGTCAAAAACTAATGTAAAGACAGGTTTGCTAAGTGAAGCTATTGATCGCTTCCATAATAAGCCAAAACAAACGCTTGGCGAATTATTTGCCGGCAACTATGCTATGGTTTAACAAGCTATTTGGTTTGGTTTAATTTGAATTATCATCGCTCTAGAGCTACTTTAGGGCTATTATCGACGGGCGTCGTATTTTAGAACCACAGTCAAGTGACCAAGCTATTTGGAATGCAATATAAGCCAGAGGTTTGTATTTGTACAGGCTGTGCAAAAAAAAATTCCACTAGTGATTATTTTGTACGTTATTTATGCTAGAGAATCGGACCTTTTTTGTTTTTGTTAATACAAAATATTCTAAATTGATTGCAAGACACGTGTTCGAAATGTTTTTGGACTTGTTCAAAACAGATCCTGTCAGAGGGAACTTCGTAACTAATCCTTGCATAGCATTCTTTTTTGGCACTTTTGCGCGACTTTGAATTCTTTAACAAACAACTGGCTCCAAGAGAAATTTGTTTTAATAAAACTTTCTATAATGAACCCTCTCTGCTGTACTGTGAATATCATCTTCACCTGTGCATTGATCAAATTACACTCAAATCAAAATACAATATATATATATATATATATATATATATATATATATATATATATATATTATATATATATATATATATATATATAATATATATATATATATATATATATATATATATATATTATAATATATATATATAATATATATATATATATATATATATATAATATATATATATATATATATATATATATATATATATTATATATATATATATATATATATATATTATATATATATATATATATATATATATATATATATATATATATATATATATATATATATATATATATATATATATATATATATATATATATATATATATAACGAATACAAAAAAGGTAAAACAAAAAAATAAAAAAAAGAAAAAATATAGAAATAAGATATGGAAAGAAACCAAAAATAGTGGGAAAGGCCATTTCATCAGGAGGTAATAACCTTACGCCACTATTAAAACAATACACTTTTCTGTATTGGGATGGACGAGAGTCAAATCAAAAAATCCCAATTTTACCCCGAAGTGTACTGTGGAATTTCCAGAAGTGAATTAAAATGAAATCAAAAAACGAAATCCAAATTAAAAACATAGATAAAGACACAAATATATATATATATATATATATATATATTATATATATATATATATATATATATATATATATATATATATATATATATATATATATATATATATATATATATATATATATATATATTATATATATATATATATATATATATATATATATATATATATATATATATATATAATATATATATATATATATATATATATATATATATATATATATATATATATATATATATATATATATATATATATATATATTATACATACAAATTGGTGAATTTTTTATAAAAAATATTAATAAACAGCCAATATTGATAAAAAAAACTCAGCTAACTCTTATTCTTACTCATTATCTGCCCCCTCCCCCCCCCCCAGCCGACGCAACACGGGGGGCGGGGGGGGCTCAGAACTTGTACTCTGGCGAATTTTTATTTGGTTTAAAATAAAACACAAAGTGGCAAGAAAATCAAAAGTGGCTCCAATTTTTTTTTATATTTTTGCCTTCAAAGAATAGGGATGGGTAACCATAATTCAAAGCAACACCAGGAAAAAAAGGAGTTATAAATTATGTTCGTTGGCGTCTACCAGACGATACGATTTCTGACAATTATTTCCAATAAACAATCCGATCACTGTAACAAAGTGTAAACACTCATAAATCTCACGCAGTTTATAAAACATTTCGGTGAATTTATGACGTTCGCATTATAGTTTGCCAATGGAATCAATGAGATATTCCCGCCATATTTTGCAGCTGGCTGTAGGGACTACCATTATACATAGATGGCAGCACAATTTTGTAATCTTTGAGCAAAGGCTTAACCGATAGCATATTTTTATTATTAATTTCAAAATAACTAAATTCCAAATAATTATTGTTTATGTTAAATTTGAGTAAAAAAACACAAGTAATATTTCAGCATTTTTATAACATTTTTATTACAATATTTTTATTATGTAAACTTATTTTCTTAACTGTGAAAGTTGATTTTGTATATTGAAGAGTTTTCTGGCAACAGAAGAAAGATTGTTCTAGAATAAAAAAAGCATGTTTCGTTAAAAGTTTGTTCTTAATGTCTTCAGAAAATTAATTAACCACGCAACCTAACTTTTAAATATAAATCAAATTATCATGAAGTAAATAATATACAAAACCCACCAACATTGGTGACTACAATGGCGACTAACATTTGGTGAATCCGAACAATTTCAAAAATTTCCTGAAGACGCGCGGAAAGCAGAAGTCTTCCAATGGCGACGAACGAGGGCAAACCAACATGATGGAAGGTGAACAAAATGATACCAACATGATGGAAGCGCAGGCGAGTGCAGTGAGCATAAAGTTACCACCCTTCTGGTGCGACAAACCTGAGATGTGGTTTTACCAAGTTGAGGCACAGTTCAATATATGCGGAATCGCCAAAGAAGAAACGAAATTTAACTATCTTGTTGCTCAACTTGAAGCTCGCTACATTGAAAATATTTGGGACATCATAAAAGGTACCTCAGCAACCAAGTACACAGATGCAAAACTTCGCTTGGAAAACACTTTCACTGAAAGCGAAAATAAGAAGATCAAGCGCCTGCTGACTGGACTTGAACTTGGCGACATGCAGCCAAGCCAGTTATTGCTAAAAATGCGAGGACTTGGCGGCGGAAGCGATGTGGTGTCGGATAAGGTTCTTCGAACGCTGTGGCTAGACAAGATGCCGGATGCTGTAAAGAGCATTCTAGTCGTCAGCGGAGAAGATTTGGAGAAGCTAGCTGCGATGGCTGATAAAATCATGGAGATGACTCCCCGATCATCAGACGTAGCAGTTGTCCAATACTCCACCCAGACCCCACCTGCTGACAAAGACCCCATATCGAGAAGGCTAGCAGCTTTGGAGCTTAAAATTGAAGCTCTGACTGAACAACGTTCCAGGAGGCCCAGCAGAGTACAAAACTGGAGAGGTAGCCGAAACCGCAGCAACTCAAGAAAAAGGTTCGATCCAAATGGCAAGTTTTGTTTTTACCATCACCGATTTGGGAAGAAATGCCTTCCAGAAAAGTGCGTGCAGCCGTGTGCCTGGAAGGATGCACAACCGGAAAACTTCTAACTGCAGTACACTCAGCGGCGAGTCCTGCTGCAGAAGGACTGGATGGCCGCAAATACAGGTTATTCATCAAAGATGCAACGACCAAGCAACTTTTTCTCGTGGACAGTGGAGCCGACATTTCAATCATCCCACCCTCTAAATATGACACAATAAAATGTGACTATAAATTGTATGCAGCAAATGGAACTGAAATCCCTACCTATGGTGTAAAGATACTTACCCTCGACCTAGGACTTCGCCGTCCATTCCAATGGCCTTTTGTTGTTGCAAAAGTGTCCAAAGGTATCTTGGGTGCGGACTTTCTCAACAAATTCAAACTAGTGATCGATATTCATAACAGAAAACTCATTGATGGTGTAACCAACCTCGCTATAACAGGGAACGTTACAACCATCGAAGAAAACAGCTCTCTCAGCACAATTTGCAAAACCACAAAATATTTTGAATTATTAAATCAGTATCCTGAACTCACTAAACCAAATTTGCTCAGTACAATAGCTAAACATGATGTCAAACACCACATCCAAACGACTGGCCCACCAGCATTCTCAAAGCCACGACAACTTGATCCTGTAAAACTTAAACTGGCCAAACAAGAATTTGAATTTATGCTTAACACTGATATAATTCGCCCATCTAAATCACAGTGGTCTAGCCCTCTACATCTAGTAAACAAGAAAGATGGAACCATTAGACCGTGTGGAGATTATCGCAGGGTTAATGCTCAAACAATACCAGACAGATATCCAATCCCTAGAATAGAAGATTTCCACTACATACTAAAAGACACAAAAATATTCTCAACCATTGACCTAGTTAAAGCATATTTCCAGATCCCAATTGCAGAAGAAGACAAATGTAAAACAGCCCATCACAACACCTTTCGGACTCTACGAATTCAACGTTATGAGTTTCGGACTAAGAAATGCACCATCAACATTCCAGCGTTTCATCACAGAAGTTCTACGAGGACTTGATTTTGTATTCCCATATCTAGACGACGTACTAGTAGCTTCAACTTCAGAGGAAGAACACAAACAACACTTAGCTCAAGTATTCGGCAGACTTCAGCATTATGGACTTAAAATCAATCTTGCCAAATCTGTTCTTGGTGCACACCAGGTTGAATACCTGGGATACCTGATTACAGAAAAAGGTTCCTGTCCACTGCCAGAAAAAGTCCAAGCCATCACTGATTACAAGCTTCCTGAAACCATCCATGAACTTCGAACTTTCCTCGGTATGCTGAATTTTTACCGAAGGTATCTGAAGAATGCTGCAGAAACGCAGGCACTACTTCACGAATTTTTGAAGGGTGCAAAGAAAAAAGATCGACGCAAAGTTCCATGGACTGACGAAGCAATTCAACAATTTGAAAGATGTAAGTCTGACCTAGCAAATGCTACCTTGTTGAATTTTCCAAATTCTGCTTTGCCTCTGTCGTTATCTACAGATGCTTCAAATTTTGTTATTGGATCGGTACTACAACAATGGGAAGATGACAGCTGGAAGCCAATAGCTTTCTACTCAAAGAAACTCAATGAAGCCCAAAAAGCCTACTCTACATACGATCGAGAGTTGCTAGGTATCTACCTTTCAATAAAGAATTTCAAACACCTTCTGGAAGGACGAGATTTCAAAATCTTCACAGATCACAAGCCAATCACTTTTGCATTCAAACAAAAGAACGAAAAAGCTTCACCAAGACAGATGAGACAACTCCAGTACATCTCGCAGTTTTCCACTGACATACAACATGTTGACGGAAAAGAAAATGTGGTCGCAGATGCCCTGTCACGAATTGAAGAAATAGCAGTGATCGACTACCATGCCATTGCAGATGCTCAGATCAACGATCAAGAATTAGAGCAAGCTAAGATAAATAGTGACTCACTACAATTCAAATCGTACCCATTGCCAAGTGGAAGATCATTGTGGTGTGACACATCAACTGAAAACATCAGACCATTCATTCCAAAATCCTTTCGTAAAGAAATCTTTCAACATATTCATGGATTTTCACACCCAGGCATCAAAGCAACTGTGGGACAATTGACCAACAAATTTATTTGGCCAAACATGAAAAAGGAAATACGTGAATGGACAAAAGCTTGCATAAACTGCCAAAAAGTAAAAGTAAACAGACACACTAAATCACAGTTTGCTGAGTATAAAGTGCCAGATGCAAGATTCAGCACAGTACATATCGATCTGATTGGCCCATTACCGCCTTCAGATGGAAAAGTTTACTGTTTAACTTGTATCGATAGATATTCCTGTTGGACAGAAGTGGTACCATTGGCAGACATAACAGCTGAAACTGTTAGCAAGGCTTTTTATGAACATTGGATATGTAGATTCGGTGTTCCTGCTACAATCATCACAGATCAGGGAAGACAATTTGAATCCCAACTTTTTCGAAATCTTGCAGCAATCAGTGGATCCAAAGTCTCCCACACTACCCCGTACCACCCCCAATGCAACGGCAAGATCGAAAGATTCCACAGAAGCTTGAAAACAGCAATCAAGGCACACAATAACAACTGCAGATGGACCGAAATATTGCCAACAGTACTTCTTGGATTTCGTGCAGCTCTACGCCCGGATGCTCAATACACCATTGCACAGATGTTATATGGGACCCCCATAAGGCTACCAGGAGAACTTTCAAACACCCACCACTAAGGTTGAACCTCACAATTTTGTTACAGAACTCCAAAATTTCATGGAACTGCTCAAACCAACAAAATCGTCAAGCCACAATAGACCAAAAGTGTTTGTAAATAGTGATTTAAAAGTGTGTGCACATGTGTTCGTTAGAATTGATCGTGTGAAAAAAGCTCTAGAACCTGCTTATGAAGGACCCTATGCTGTGGTAAAAAGGTGTGATAAATATTTTGAGTTGTTAATTAAAGGTAAACATGTTACCATATCTATTGATAGGTTGAAACCAGCATATTTATTAGATGAAAACCCAGAAATGGAAACCACCGAATCAAATGTAAATAACGATGAAAACACTGCTCAATTGCCACCCCCTGATGTTAGTAAACAATATACACGTCGAGGTAGAGAAATAAGAAAGCCTGTCAGATTTCAGGATTAATGAAAAATTGATGTTCAAATAGAGCAGCTTTGTTTAAATAATCATTGTGTACAAATTTTGTGTTTCATTTTCATATGTGTATTAGTGCATAATAGAATAAGTATTATTGTCGTTCAATTTAACATATTTTAGCTATAACTTTGAATTGGATTTTTCATATGGTATACGGTAGACTTAAGACTTTTAAATTAATTAATGAAATTATTTGATTTAGTTAACTCAAGGAAATTTGAAGATTCAGTCATATTTGCCTATTGTATTAACCATAAATCCTGTTGGAGTTTATGCATGTTAATTTTGTTGAATTTGTATTTGAATTGATATTTTACTCTGATAACTTTAAAAAATTTCTTACTGTCTCCTACCATGATTTCTAGGCATCGTAACTTAGTTACTGGTGAGGGAGTAATGTAGGGACTACCATTATACATAGATGGCAGCACTATTTTGTAATCTTTGAGCAAAGGCTTAACCGATAGCATATTTTTATTATTAATTTCAAAATAACTAAATTCCAAATAATTATTGTTTATGTTAAATTTGAGTAAAAAAACACAAGTAATATTTCAGCATTTTTATAACATTTTTATTACAATATTTTTATTATGTAAACTTATTTTCTTAACTGTGAAAGTTGATTTTGTATATTGAAGAGTTTTCTGGCAACAGAAGAAAGATTGTTCTAGAATAAAAAAAGCATGTTTCGTTAAAAGTTTGTTCTTAATGTCTTCAGAAAATTAATTAACCACGCAACCTAACTTTTAAATATAAATCAAATTATCATGAAGTAAATAATATACAAAACCCACCAACATTGGTGACTACAATGGCGACTAACATGGCTTATAAATCTTTCGAACTTAATTTTGTATAACAATTTTACGAATTAATGACCTTCGGATAATATTTTTGACTTTTTCCCGCCAAATTAGACTCGAAGCCAAAATAACTAAATGATTGCTTTAGAATCAGTAGGAAAATACTTGTCGTCTTGTCTCAAATGTGACGGGTCTGGGTAATTGAATATAATTAAATATTGCAATTCCGAGTTTCACGGTAAGAATTTTGTTATATTTAACTTTAATTTTTTAAATTTTAGGTTTTTTTTAAGTGAAACAATCTCTGTAAACATTATAAAATAATTCTGATGTGTTTGATAATGTCAAATGTGTTGTATTAAATAAAAAGCTATACCAAGATAAACTTTTTTTATGCATTAAGAATTGAGGGAATGAATTGGAAGCCGTTTTTGATTGGATCACGTGTCCGGCTATTTTTATTGTTTTAAAAAATAATATAATTACATAAATTTGGAGCGAAATTTTTACCAATTATTTAGATTCCGATAGTTTTGGCTGTAAAGAAAACCTTTTTAAAGGAAAATTAAAAATAGCTTGTAATTCCGTATTATAAAAGATATTCCAAAAGGTGCTTCCCTTTTTCGATTAAGGGCAACTCTGCTTTGTCTTATCAGTAGAAAAATATTTAAGAAGGAAGTCAGTACTAGGGTTTTAATTCTTGGGATAAAGTTAAGTTACCCCATTCGATGGTACTTGAAATATCATTTTACTATAAGGTTTTCTATATACACCGTAAATATGTCGTTAGAGGCTACTTTGGTTAGGTACTCCCATTAGCGCCCATATAAATAAAAAAAATCCTCACCGTTTTTTTAGGGGGGGGGGGGTAATGATTTTCTAGGGGGGGGGGGGTACGTCGTTAGCTCGGGGGGGATCGGCACCTCTGCGCGGAAAAGGTATGTCTTTGCGGCGTATTGCCACTAAAATTGAAAGGTCTAAAACTGCTGTTGAAATTTGAATCAATCGTGGATTAAATTATTCGGTATTAAAAAGATCTGGTCCGAAACCAAAACTGACTCATCGTACGCCGTGCTGTCATTCAAAAGATGTCTGCTTCTGAAATTGCGCGTACTTTTGAAAAAGACATTTCAAAGTCAACAATTGTAAGAGTTTTGAAGAACTGCGATTTCACAAAGCACGTTAAAATGAATAGAAAACCGGCGTTGAAGGTTGAACATAAAAAGAAGCGAATACAAGCTGTGCAGAAGTGGATGCTGACGGTGTGAACTGGAGAAATGTTATATTTTCTGATGAAAAGCGTTTCAATCTTGATGGCCCTGATGGTTGGAATAGTTACTGGCATGATTTGAGAAAGGAAAAAGCAGTCAGATGGAGCAGGCGTTTTCAAGGTGGATCGCGTATGTTTTGGGGAGCGGTTTCAGCCAACGGAAAAACGGATTTGGTACTTGTGCCTAGCAATACGAACACAGAGTTGTATTTGCAAATCTTAGAAGTACAACTACTTGCTTATTGTTCACCTTTAGGAGTGACAATTTCGTTTTTCAACAAGACGGAGCTTCTTGCCACACCTCTAAAGCGGCAAAAGAGTGGTTTGATGAACGAAAGATCGATCTTTTGACATGGCCAGCTAATTCCCCAGATCTGAACATAATGGAAAATGTTTGGTATTACATGTTGAGGCATGTTTACGCGCAAGGTCAGCAGTACAATTCATTTGAAGAGCTAGAAGATAAAATTTATGCAGTATGGGACAGTATCGATGTTGGACTTTTGAAGAAACTTGCTGAAAGTATGCCAAGTAGAATGTCTGATTGTTTAAGTAAAAAAGGAGCAGCAACAAAATATTAATTGTATAAATAATGACAACACAAGTAATTGTACTGTCCTTATATTTCTGAACCTCCATTTATTCTCCATTACTTCTGTTTTTCACCTGTGCTTTTAAATTATCGAGTTTAAAGCTTATAAATAGTGTTTATACATGATATAAAAATAAACAAATATATACTTGTTGTAGTAAATAGCTTTCAGTGTTGCTGAAGATAGAAAAACCTGCTGTCTTTATAATTATGATCCGCAATGTGTACGACTAAAAGTAACGACAAGCTCACATGGGGCTGAAAAGCCCAGTCGGCAAGGCACTTACATGTGAAAGGTCCCAGGTTCGGGCACGGACTTTGCCAAAATAACTGCCGACCTGTAAACAGTCTGTGCAGCCAAAAAAGGTACCCCGAGCAGAGGGAGTGCATAATGAAGTATGCTTCAAAGTCCGGACGCTGCGTACGATATCGTTCCTAAAACGATTAGTTGGGTGCCTACCACTGATCTGAAGTTTGAAATTGATCACTCTTCCCCATACCCCGCTCTGACGCTTCGCTTTTGAGTTGACCTTGTTTTTAGAAGTGCCAGATTGGCGCGGTTTATCGCTTTATATTTCGATTTAAGTTACAAAATGTTGATATATTTTTTTCTTCTTAAGGGGACGTACATAAATTGCGTCAAGCTTAGATGCGGAAGAGAGGGGTATGCGCTGATGTGATGGATCGTGACATGGAGGGGGTAGGGGAAATCGCTTGCCTGACGTAACGATTCGAACCGATATATATATAGAAAAAAAATTACAATATTTACCCAGATCATATACCTAATTAAGGTTTGAAGTTTTGGTAGTTTTTATTAATATTCATTCATGTGATATATTTTAATTAAATATAATTCCTCTATTTCAAGTTTTATAATAAATTACACAATTAATTATGTGATGATATTTAATCTATTAGCGCCGATTGGTAAAAAAATTACCGTGCGAAAAAGAGCTTTATGCTAAAGGTTATCTAATAAATAAGACAAAAGAGACCCGATCAATTTATGAAGAGCAAATAAGGTAACCCCCCAAAAAATGAAAAAATTTAAATTAGAATTTAAACTTAGAAATGAAGGTTCAAATGGTATTCACACAGTCATCGTAAATGGGTTAAGTATTAATTAAAACCATATTTAATTAATTTAAATTATACATAATAAATTCTAAGTAATTTGTTATGCATAAATCTTTAATTATTTCAATTTATTATACAAAATAATTCGTTAAACAAATTTTTTATAATTAAAAAGAAAATCATCCCAAAATTAAAAAAAACTAATTTTCTGTTGTAAAAAAAGTTACACAAAGATATAAAGTAATGTATTAAATTATTTTGCATTTTTTAATAACAGTCAATTATGTAGAAAACAATATGTCATTAGTGCAATACATTTAAATTCCCCCGAAAGTATTAAAAAAATCATTATTTCTAATTTTAATGCATGCCTTTTTTAATTTTATACTATGTTTTTTTTTAATCATTAATTGTAGCTTATTTCAAATGTTAAATACCACAGTTCGTCAGTTCCTCCATATCATAACAAAAAAAAATCATTAAACATATACTTTAAATATAAAGCATTCAATCATATTTGTCATCAAAACAAAGATTTATCTCTGATTAATAAAATTTTTAAGAAAATAATAATTCCCTAAATAAGACATGCACACAAGCACCATAGCGCAAAATCAAAAAAAGACGCTGAAGAACGTCAAAAGTCTTATTTGCGGTCAACCCCTCAACCGACGCGACGGTGTCTTTGGGGGAAGACCGAAACGAGAAATTCGCCAAATTTGGCGAAAAGTAGAGCCGCAATTGGTGGTAAAAAACACATTTTAATATAGATAAGAACCCAGAAATATTTTTTCCTACGATCTACAACATAAGTATGATTGTTCAAACGTTACAGCAGATCTCTAAACAAAAAACTCAATGCGCAGTAATTTTTTAAAAATGACAAATTTCCCATAGAGTCTCATTGTAAAACGAAAATTTGGGGAACACCTGAGAGAAAGAGATGCCTTCAAACTCTCCGTAGTGGGGGAGAGCTTTCCGCGATCCACTAACCCTAGAGATCAGTGGTGCCTACTCAAGTGTCGCCTCGTGTCAGTTGACTGTAGCTCTAAAATATGACGCCAGTCACCTATAGCCCTCGTATAGATCTAGTGCGACGTTGATTCAACTCAAGCTCACAGGACTGGTTCTCGTGTTATCCTGTTCCAGGTTAGTCCATGATCAACTCACCCTCGTAATTGTAATATAATCATTTCCGGCTGCCTATTTCTAGCCTCCTTTAGGTGCTTTAACACAGCCTAAGTAGGTAGGTTGGTACATGTATTTTCCGCTTTGTGAAACACTGCCTATCTAGACAAGAAATATTCGGTTTCTTTGTTTTCGATGCCGCCATCGAACTTCCTTCCTAAACAAGAAACAATTTCGCAAAATGTCTTAAGATAGTTCTGCAATTCAGAGTAAGAGGAGTATATCTCCAACATTAAGTTTTTAGATTTTATTTCAGCTGTGTATGCGAGACTTTTTTTCTTGACCAAAAGTAAACAACTGTAAAAAGTTTCTCTAGTATTTATTTAAAGAGGATTTAAAACAGTAAAATCGCATAGAAAAGAAATTAGAACTTGTTTTTTTAGCGTAATACTGTAATGTTGACAAAATATAATTAAAGGCAAATAAGCCCGATCGACCGCGGGTCTCGAAACCAAAATGCCTCAGTGCTTATCCAATGGGAAAAAAATTATTTTATAAGTCACATATTTCCGGCTGTATTGAATATTTTTACAAACGGTTTTTTATACAAAAAATATAGCTGACTTACAGGTCTCTATAATCTTCCTTTTTTTAAATTGGTTCGAATATGTATTTTTAATTTTCAATAAATTAGTTTGCACAAGATAATCGAACGAATATGAAAAAGGGGGATTATAGAGACCTGTTAGTCAGCTACACTTATCATATACAGGGTGGTTATAAAATAACGCTCCCTATTCGGAGAGGTCTGTAGCTTGAATGAATAATCCGAATGCAACAAACTTCGAGACAGTTACTAATCAAGAAGAGGGGAAAAGAATGGAATCATAAAAAAAACACCCTCGTCTCTTGACCAGGGTTCTAAATTACGAGGCGTAATTGGCTGTGTTAAAGCTCCTATAGGGGCTAGAAATAGGCAGAAAGAATCGATTACATTAAAAAAGAAAGAGTTACAATAATCACCGACAGATGGCGCTACCAATGCAAACACAATATTGTAAGCATTGGCAAAACCCAGAAGCGGTCATTTCTTGCATTAATGTAATGTAATCGATTCCGGCTGCCTATTTCTAGCCTCCTTTAAGAGCTTTAACACAGCAAATTACGCCTCGTAATTTAGAACCCTGGTCAAGAGACGAGGGTGTTTTTTTTATGATTCCATTCTTTTTCCCCCTTCTTGATTAGTAACTGTCTCGAAGTTTGTTGCATTCGGATTATTCATTCAAGATACAGACCTCTCCGAATAGGGAGCGTTATTTTATAACCACCCGGTATATGTAAAAAAACGTTTGTAAAAATATGTAATACAGTAATACACACTTCGGGTATTGGGCGCAATGGAGTTTATCTAATGCACTCTCTCTGACGCCTCGACGAAATAGAAGGCAAATAAGATGAAAAATATAAGCATGCATAGAAAACCTTATTAAAAATAATTAAGTCATTTAAAGTGAAATTAAGTACAAACCGTAAAGTAATTTACTTTTCTCAAATTTAGTTTTAGTTTGGTTGGAACATTTCCTACTTTCTGTTTCAAGCCACCACGCCCCTTTATATAGCTTTAAGACGGATTGCCTTCAGTCCCATAGAGCTAATGCATTTTTTTTTTTGGAATCACAACTTCCGCAGAAGTATTGCTTTGCCATACTATGCCCTTTTTTTCCCAGATATGGGACTGACAATCCCTCTTTAAGGCATATCACACAGACCTTCATCCATTCAACCCAACCCTCAACGTAACTCGATCTTCAACTTTTACATCAATTTCAACTTCGCGAAGTTGGACATAGGCTTTATATCGGCTTTAATTCGATTAAATTTCAAGTATGCGAAGCATTACCCAAACGTCAATGTAGATGGAAAACTTCGGTTTAGATGATAGTTTGTCTTATCCGGAGAAATTAAGTGAAATTATGGGATAGCAATTCAACGTGATTCACGAACAGAGAAAAGCTTTAGTTCTACTGAAAGAAAAGTTTGTTTACAACAATTCGATTCAGTAGGGTAAGAAAATATTTTATTGTTTCAATTCAAATGTAAATCCAGAATTACCAAAAATGAAAGAAATACCAGTCGAACTGTTGCCACTCACGTCGTAAAACAACAATATTGGAGATAAAATAAGAGTGCCGTATATTTATCCTCCATAAATTTCGCGCTAGATGGAGCTCTCATTTCAAATATTTTATATAAATTCGACAACAAAACAGACGAATAAGCAAAGAACAATAAAATGATGCACTCTTACTTCAAGCTAAATATGTACAGAGTGAATACCACTCACATGGTATAAAACAAGTTAGGCGCAAAATTACTCTTCTATATAGCAATTTTTCTATAACTTGGACGTAGTGGACCACGAACTATAAATATTTAATCTCATTACAGTGTTGTAGCTGCGTAAGGGGTTTACTTTTTGAGTAGTTTTAGTTCTTGTGGTGTTTTAACCATTTGAATAGGTAGGTTGGTACATGTATTTTCCGGCTTGTGTGCTTGATCATAGACCCGATTTTAAACCTTCGTCAAGTAAGACAGACACAGAAAGAAATTTTACTCGCACACAAAGAAAGTACACCCGGGTCGAAAGCAGGAATCAAACCCGCACCCGGTACAGTGCGCAGACTGTTAACGTAATGGGCTGCTATCAAACCACTAGGCCTAGGGACGCTGAATAGAACAACTCAACTGCACTGTGCCTAGACGGAAGTCACCCCTGTCTGATCCTATGGCCTCCCCTTTGTGCTTCATGGTTTTGTGTGCCTTCTGTGATACAATATCCTATTACGAATCCAATGGGGTTGTTTCACTTCGTAAATGGCAACAGCTCCAACGGTTTGTTTTCATTTGTTGTCTGGGATTACTTTTGCTTTCGTATTCGAAAACGACTTTTCTAAGAATATTTCGCTTACTTAATTTTTAAAATGCCAACTTCTTGCTGTGCTATTGGTTGTTCAAATCTTTTCTTAAAGAAAGCTTGCATAGAAAGAAAAGTTTCTTTTCTTCTATATCAGTCATTTTGAGAGTGAAATCGAAGCAACCAATGAAATTACAGTACAAAAAATGTAAAAAAGATCGATTTACTTAGGCAGCATGTTTACAATTCTCTGTCTGGGTGTTAATGTTTTTAGTGTATCTTTGTTCTGTAATAATTATGCCCGGAGATGTTGTCAGCTGGAGTATTTTGTCTGTCAAAGTTTTGCAATTAAAGTCTTGGTAACTGCGGCATTACGTGTCGATTTACAATGTCGCTTGAAGTTATGTTGATTAGCTCAGGTGTCGACCTCGTCACTTGATCCAAAATTACGAGGCGTAATTGGCCGGTAGGAGGCTAGAAATAGACAGCCGGAAACGATTTAAATTACAAAATTTCCAATGCGATGGCTGAAAATGCTAATTTTTTCACCTATTCATAAGAGTTTGAAAGATATTCAAAAGTGCAAATTTTGTGCTACTTTATGTTTTAATTTTTGCCACTCGAGGATTAATTCGAACGATAATTATATAACTTAAAGCCGACACCAATCGGCTTTAAAAATATACATGTAAGAAGTTAATTTCCGAACCACAGACTTCAATAGCTAGGATGCAGAGCATTAACAACTCAGTAACTTTTTTTTTACCCAGGTTCAAGGTTCAAGATTTTGATTTTTTTACTTAATGTATTACGAACACCGTTCGATGGAAGAAAGCAAAAAAATAACATCAAAATTGAATTTCACAATATTTATTTACATATGCTTGGAACCATACAATTTGCTTTTTATTCTTACGTACCACATTTAACTTAAAGATCAATTAACTCATAAATGTATATCATTAATTGTTCAAACAGTTCCTTTCGAAAATGTTTATGTAAGTATTGTCGCAAATGAAGAGCACAAAGGAAGAACCCCTTCATTGCATAGTAGTCTGTCTGCATCAGGTCTGCTTGGCGAAGATAGTCAGTCATTGCATGCCTAAACTGGTGTGAAAAAACCAGTTTTGCATTGGTTCTTATCACGCGGTGCACGGGCTTACTATATCTATTATCAAAACTAACCAATGCAAATAGTCTGACGCTTGAACCGCAGAAGAAGATCAAGGGAAATACCGGTTTCTGATCACCAGTAAACCTTCCAAGCAGATTTCAATACGGACAGATTCCAAGTCGATGAAGTTTTTTTCCCCCTGGTACTCTTCAATATAAAACCGCTCAGCGTTTGTGAAAACAGTATTGCACGTCAAATTGGAGCCCATGCCCACTTGTTACTGGGCTTGTACCAGAAGATAACGTGCTCGTCGGACCTGGGGTAAAATCTCTTGATATCTGAAACATAAAAACACATTGGAGTGAATTAAAGCCAAACTCATATATATATTTTTTTAATTTCGATGTTACATTTTAATTAGATTGAGATTATTTTTTTACGAATATTTTTCAGTTCAATTATTCTTTATTAACAAAATAAAGGAACAAGTACATTAGGGGGATCTCTTGACCTCCCCCCCCCCTGGTGATATTACGTGTTTTTGTGGCTCGAGAGCTCCTGCCCTTCCACCCCTCAATCACAGGTGAATTTTTTTTTCAAAATTCGCATTTTTTTTATTTGATTTCTTTTTTTTTAGTGAAACATAAATAGTTCTTTTAAAACTCCAACATTTTGAAATGTGTTGGATTGTTGGAATCGTATTCGAGTGAAGAATAAATATGCAAAACTTATCAAAAAAGGGTTTAAATCATATCTTTTTTAAAATTTCGTTGTAATATTTCAGTTAAGTTGGAATATTTTTTTTATGAAATTGTTTACATTTCTACTACAGGCCGTCCTTATTGGTGTAAGAACGGAGCCTTCCAAACTCTTAAGAAGGGCCCGCGCACTTTAAACAAAGAAAAAACTAATAATTTAATTTATTGAATTTTTAGATACGTGGTCCGTAATGTTTTTAATTTTATGATATTACAAATCTCAACTTAGGCAATAAACCTTTGGAGGGTTCAGAATACAAGTGAACCACGTCCACTTTTTGTCATTTTCGAGTTAGCAGCGCAATTGCATGCACTAACTATGTAGAATTTCAGTGCAATAATAAAACAAGTAGGTTTGTTACAGAATCTTTCACTTAAACCGCTTCCACACAACATTTGTGCTCAACAGAAAACAAACTATTTATACACCACAGAAAGAAATTCACAAAACAGGGCCTTTAGCCAGTTGTAACTCAAACTTTTAAACGCCAAAATTAACTATTTTCATTAATCTTCTTTCTCAGAATTAATAATTAGACTTCATCGTTTGCAAAATTTATTTGAAGTTCGAAGAATATCTTACGAAAATTCAGTTATTATTTATCGTTTGTAAAAATAATTTACAGTTCGAAAAATATATAATTAGTAAAATTGATGCTTTAAAAATAAAAGCGAAACTTTGCACATTTTTATGCCAAGTTAGAATTCTATATGCATCTTTCTTCATACATATATAATGAACCATCGAAAGAACTCTATTGTGTTATTACAACAATCCAAACTGAATTAGATCAAATAAATAAATATTATTTCAAAAGTTTTATTTTTATTTTAAATAAAGTTTCTCGTACGTTTAACGAAATGGCAACAGTGAAAATATTGAATGAAAATGGAATTTGCATGTTATTTCAATGTAGATTAAATTTTTAGTTTTTTAAATTTTAAATACACTTCCAATTTAAATTTTTTAATGAAATTTGGAATGTAGCCTAGTCTTTTTTTTTTGCTTCAAAATGACGTATCCCACTTGTCTGTGGGACTTGTGGTTCTTTCTGTGAAAGTGGGTGACGGATGGACCGACAGACAGACGGACTGAACGATTATAAAACCTTCCACTTTTTACGTTATAAACGTAGTGTGGAAGCTAAAAGTCCCAGTACAGATAATAGGCAGCTAAATTAATCATTTTGAGGGGATGAACAAACTTCGAGGGTCTGTATATCCATAAGAGGTGCAGATATCTGAAATTTGGGACTTATAGAAAATCAGAGTCCGTTATGTTACCATCATTAGGTGAGTTGGTATTTAATGACTTTACTACACACAAATATTATCTTTCGATTTCTATCATTTTGAGGTTTACTCATTTACGTACGTAGAGTAGCTCGCATTTACAGGGTGGCGCAAATAAAAGTGGCCTGGCTAAGGCCATATCACACGAGAGATTTTTCCCCAACCCAACCCTCAACCCAACTTCTGTTCGAACCATGATTGGTGGAAATTGCCACGTGCTATGACGTAGGCGTTGGAGAAATTTTCTACAACTCTGTCGTTTCATCGCGACGGAGTTGATCAACTTGGTCCCAACAACCAATCAGGTGAATCGGTGACTCTCGCTACACTGACGTCACGGCTCTGTTTTGGTTGAAGCCAAAAATCTTCAGGTCATATTGCTCCAAATTGCCAAGCTGTTGTTTATTTATTTTACATGCACGATATTTTGATTTTCAATCTGAAGTATAATAAGCTATTTGACACAAAGAGGAAATAAAACTCTTTGATTTGACATATCTTCTTTTTTTTTCGATAAAAAATGTTGAAAAGTTGAGGGTTTTTTTTAAAACGGAAATTGTTACTTAGGGCCAATTCCACACAAGATTTATTTATATATCTTAGAAAAAAATCCTTAGCACAGCTTTTAGTTCAACTTTAATTGTAAGAAAAAAGCTACTTTTTAAGGACATTCTTACGTTAATTCAATAATTTTATATATCATTTGCTATAATATGTAATGTATAGATGGGTAAAATTGCCCCTTTTGTTCTAAATGTGAAAGCTATACTGTATATCAGCTTTAATTTAAAATTTGTAAAAAAAATATTTGAAATTTTAAGCAAAAATCCAACAATTTTATAGCCTTCAAAATATTTCTCAACGCAATTTAACAATCTATAGTTGGGAAAATATAACTTTTTAACTTATATCTCTCAGTGTTTATTTGTTTTATTACAAAATAAGGTGAAAGAAAAATTAATAATTATAAGAGAAATCCTAAGCATGCGATAAAATAAAACTCAAATCAATCCAAAGGTCCGATTTTTAATAAATTGTCGCCTACTGTAGAGATATCGTTTTAGTTATGACAGTCGGAAAAGAGAAATCTTCTCATACTCTGGCAACCCTTTAACAACTTTGTGGGGGCCTAAATTGGGGGGAGAAAGTTGCGTTGGGAGTTGGGTTGGAAGAAAACGCTCGTGTGATACCCCCTTTAGAAGTAGGAATATGACAGGAAATGCTGCCAAGTCAAAAACCAATGAAAAAACAGGTATGCCAAGTGAAGCCATTGATCGTTTCAATATTAAGCCCAAACAGACGCTTGCCGAATTACTTGCCGGTAACTGTGCCATCTTTACCTGTGCACTGATCTGAACATAGAGGTAGGAAGGAGGTGAATCCTTCCCTCTAAGTTCTCCTTCCTAGCTCTATGGTTCTGAACAACACACATTTACACTAAGATCTGAAATCGCCAATTGTCCATGTGCATCTTACTTTAGTATAACAACCAAACAAACCAATTCAAAAACAGGTTTGCCAAGTGAAGACACTGAGTGCTTGAATAGTTGATGAATTCACTTCGAGACGTTCAGGCAGCTTCAACAGTTTTGCTCGCCAAATACCTCCCTGCATTCGTAGCTCCATGCCGGGTCCACTTTTATTTGCGCCACCTTGTACTTAAGGCAGCTCTGCATTTCTGAACTAAAGGCTACAATTATCTTCATTACTTACCCGTTCTAATAGTCCTTAGTGATTCTGGATCATCCAATACGGTGTTAGATCTGCTTGTTACGAACAGATTCCATTCGAGTTCGCGTTCAGAGTCATTCGGAACATTGGAAATGGAATAAACATGGATTCCACCATCCGTTTCTTCATAAGAAAATCTAGAGAAAACAGAGCAATTTCATACGAATTAGTTTCCATGGTCTCAAGAATTGAAGAGTTTAGTAGAAGAACGTGCTAAGGGATGTCTTCGTAAAAATTGAGATTTTCTTCTTAAGAAACAAATTATTCCATCCTTTAACGCTAAAAAGTTTATCCCTTTTCATTAACTTAAAGTAAATTGTTTACTGTTTGAAAGTACCTTTTTTTTTAACGGATTTAAGTGCAAACTAAAAACTTAAGCTCATTTTCACCTTTTTGTCACATAGCACGTGCTTCCACTAAGCTCTTCAATGGGAATATTTCTTAATAAAGAAAAAAAAACATTATAAATCAATATTTTATGTAAGTACAAATTTAGCAGGTTCTACTTTTTTGTTTCAAAATTTTTTGCTACTGTTTTATCGGCTTCTTTATAATGTCGATCGAACCAATAATGTTAGGATCAATGTCTGAGTCAAATTCAAACTCAAAGCAAAGTATGGTCTCATAATACTTTATAATTTGCTGAAATTTTGGAGTCGAAAGCATTCAGCATAATAGATACTAAAATTTAGGGCCCCCAAAAATTTGGGGCCTAACAGGCGTTATGATCATTGAGCTAGAAGGAAAACTGGAGTGAGGTGTGTGATTCACTGAACAGGGCAGCAAACGAGCCAGTCCAATAACAAAACGCGGAGGAATACACGGCACTGCAGCAGAAACGAACCGGGCAGAAAACCAAGAAACTTGCCTATTTCGCTATTGGGTTCGTCTTCGCTGGTTCTTAGTTAGTGATCCAAATGGTTATTTCTTAAAAAAGTTGGAATTTAAAGTTAAAGAACCTTAATTCTTTCGAACTAAAAATGTTACAAATACATTTAGGCGCCCAAGTCAATATGATAGAAGGGTTTCATACAAGCATTGCATACAAGTGTAGGGAAAATAGTCCTTTTCTGCCCGGTTCGCTCCTCAAAAGGGATGTGAGTGGGTTTTCGGCTCGCTGCCACTTCACTCCAGTTTCCCTTCTAGCTCAATGCTTATGATAGACCTCTTTCTCTCTCGGACCCCTGCTTCAAATACACTCTTAAAACAAAAGAGTGAAATTCACTCCTATAGGGGAAGTGCATTTTCGGCACGGAAAGGAGTGGAAATTAACTCAGACTGAGTTAAAACCGCTCGTTTGTTTTAAGAGTGATACTTACTTAAAAGCGTCGTTCTTGTGAGCGGCGACCCTCATAAGGTCGAAGAAGTGGATGCCCACAGGTACGTGTACGTCGATGGAATACTCGTTTGTTTTGGGGTTCCCGATGAAGATGGAGTACTTCACGTAGTGTTTCGGACCTCTGAATGCAAGGATTTCCGTCGGGGTCAAGACTGGAACAAAACAAAATATCAAGGTTACGCAGCGGGCGTGGCTCGGGACAGTCTGGTTGGTGGAGGGTTATACTGACATTTTTTATGAGGGACTGTCAGCCCCATAGAGCTAATGCGTTAGTTTTGAAATCACAACTTTTGCAAAAGAATTGCTTTGCCATGTTATCCCATTTTCACCAGGTATGGGAATCATCATACCATCAATTTAAAACGACATTGAAAAGAAAATAATATTTGTTTATTTAATTATTAATCGATAAAGTTTTAAAATAGTGTCTCCACTGCTGAATATTTTGTTATTTTAAAAACTTCAAAAATATATAATTAAATAACTAGATAACATTTTCGTTTCACATTTATTTTCTTTCGATGTTATGCTGATTCCCATTGATTTTTTTCCATTTATGTTCTACGTTGCTGTTTTATGATTGTTTGACATCGTCTGTTGTTTATTTTATCTTAAGGTGATGAGATCCTGTATAAGTATGGATTAAATTCCAATAAAGCCATACATAAATGCTGATTCCCATCCCTGGGGAAAAAGCGCTAACATGGCAAAGCAATACTTCCGCGGAAGTTGAGGTTCCAAAACTAATGCATTACCTCTATATGGGACTGACAGTCCCTCTTAAAGGGCGTATCACACAGATCTTCATCCATTCAACCCAACCTTCAACGCGACTCAATCTTCAACTTTTACATTAATTTCGACTTCGCGAAGTTGGACATAGGGTTGCCAACTTTGTATGAACGATTGCTCGCAAATTCTGTTTGGGAGCATTTATTAATAGAACTTCATCCTCTGGTAAATTTTTGTTTGCTGATCAAAGTTGACTGAATCTACGCATATCTTTAAAAGGACGTAGTGTCTCTTTGATGTGACGAAAGCAGTAATCTATTCATCTGATTGGTTCAAATACTAGGTTGGATCAACCAGTTCGTGTGGGATTGATGACGTTGCAAATACTGTCTTCAAGCGCAACTTCCATAGCAGACGGCAGATATTACATTCAACTTTTGAGTTTTGCGTTGAAGATATGGTTCAGTTGGGGGTTGGGTTAATGGAAGAGTACAAGGGAAAAGCCCCTTCTTTGATTTTGAATCTATAATGAGGTCTGCTTGGTGAAAAGTGGTGATCAGAAACCGGTTTCTTCCTTGGTTCTTCCTACGCGGTTTAAGCGTCAGACTAGTGTCTGGTGTAAACCTCGATCATAGAGATAGTAAACCCGTGCGCCTCAAGATAAGAACCAAGACAAAACTGGTTTATTCACACTATAGTCTGTCTATCTAGTATGCGAGCCTCGAAAGCCTTTTCCTCCCCCATTCCCGGCATGTGGTTTTCTTCGTAACGGCGTGAGCGTGTTTTCCCCCCTACCCTACTTGGGTTTGAACTATTCGGATTGTTAACCTCTCAACAGAACCTCAAACGCGTAAACGCGTTAGGTTTAGAAAAGCGATGTCCCCCCCCCCCCCGTTAGCTAGAAAACCAAGCGAAGGGATGGGGGAAGAAAGTCTTTTCGATGCTCGCATAGTAAATTTACAGACTATACCGCCGTGGCCAGATAAACTGCAGTAACTTCCATAATGACTTGGACCATTGTTGCAAGCACTCAATCAACCTAACCTTTAAGAAAGCATACTGGAGAAAAAAATTATTTCAGAGCGAAAATGGTACAACTCATTGTTGCGATTACTGCAGTTTACCTGCCCACACCAGTATAGTTTAGGCAATGACTTGCTATCTTCGCTAAGCAGATCTGATGCAGACAGATTCACAGTAGATAAAGGGGTTCTTCTCCCGTACTCTTCCATTCATTTCTTAACTTACTTACCTCTGTCCGAATTGGGAGGCGTGCACTGTGTATTCCTCAGATGCAACAGACTTCGACCACTGAGGGCTGGAAGCACTAAGTAAGTAGCCAAGAAGTCGCCAAAGGAGCCGTCGTCCTTTTGATGTTCTCTTAGGAAATTAAACGTCAATTCTGGATTCCAGTTCCTCGTTTCATTGACAGACATGAGGGCCTGAGGAAAACCACAGATTTAAATTAAATTCGCACAAAATCTATTTACTTTTGAAAACATGTTGTTTTAATTATTGTAAATCGTAGTACTTTTTGGGTTAGTTTTAGTTTCTAAAATTCGTTAATAGATAGCAGCACAATAAAAAAAGTGAGCTCAGATTGATAACGTACTCTAAAATAATGTAAAAATACAATAAAGTTTATTTTTTGTGTGTTAAATGATGGTGTTTGTGGATGTGAGGAAATCAAAGTGATTTATAGTTTGACAATAAGAAAAATAAAAAATATATTATTTTCTTATTAACTAGTCATATCGATAACAGTCAGATTGGTACGTTTGAAAAATATCTACAGGGTCCGGCAAAAGTAACGCAGCAAAGTTTTTTGTTCATAAAATTTAAACTACTTTGTTTAACAAAATAAATTATGTATCAAAATAAAGGGCATTCTCTGCCAAAAAGTTATATGAATTGTTCAATATGTCCACCTTCCATTTGAACCACCTTTTCCAGCCTTCTTTTAATGCCATTTGCTTTTAGTTCCTCTTTGGAAATCCGGCGAACACTTTTCTCTGATATCCCGATTTCCTGAGCGATTCTTGATTGTGAAGTGTGAGGTTCCTCACTTATCCTGTCATGTACTTTCAGAATATTCTCTGGAATTATAGCAGAACGTGGTCTACCTGTTTTAAAGTCATTGTTATCGACAACACTTCCAGTATCCTTAAATTTTTATACAAGTGCATTTATCGTGTTTCCATGGGGAGCTGTTCGCCTCCCAAAGGAATTTTCATAAAGTTTAGAAAGCCTCGATGGTGATCTATCACAAAGTTCATAATTCATCACAATAAATATCCGTTGATTCAAGTTTAAACGCGGAGCAACCATTTTTTCAAATTTCGGTCCGATTCTGTGATTGTTCCAAACACAAATAAACTACCTAAAATACTTCCTTTTTCATCGCAAGTAATATCAATCAACAGCTCAGAATCTGAGCTTTTATTAATAATAATTGAATATCACAGGCTACTTATTGCTCTGCTTTTGGAACAGTCGAAACAGAAAAGTACCTAGAAAGCACTACTCATTGTTTAATATGATAAGAATTGAAATCCTTTCATTTGATTCTTCATTTTTCTACCGGTAACTAATTTGCATATTCCAAGCTTTCTAGGGCAGCAATCCCCAATATTATAATTACACGTGTTGCGCAGTAATCGCAAAAAACTTTTGCTGCGTTACTTTTGCCGGACCCTGTATATCGAAGAGCTTAGTAGGAGAATGTGCTCAATGACATTTTTGAAAAAAATTAAATTTTTATGTCAATGAACATGTTATTCCCTCCTTTAAAGATAACATTTTTTTCATTAACTTTAGTTAAGTATATGTTCTACCTTTTTTAAGTGCCGTTATTAAAGTATCTAAGTGCAAACGAAAAACTTTGAAGCTCATTCTTTTTGCTTTCACCCTTTAGTTACTTAGAACATTCTTTCACTTAGCTCTTCATTGTTGTTGTTGTTGTTGTTGTTGTTGTCGTGTCCATGTTGTGTGCAAAAACTAGATGGATCCGAAGCTGTCGTAGACAGCTTTCGCTATTTCCTCTGCATCTTCGGAGAGAATTAAAATTTCTGGGTCTTCAAAGCTAATCCTGAAGAGCCTGGCTTGAATTGCTGGGCAGCCAAATATATGCTGCGGGGACAGTTGGACACCAGGACAGTTTGGGCAGTTTGTGGAGAAGCTTCTTTGTCCTTCCGTTGAGATTTTCATTCCTTTTAAATGTTTTGTTCGTAGTCTGGCTATTTTTGAAGATATTGTACGGTTACAATTTAGAGCAGGGATGGAATATTTAAAATTATTTTTGATAAGTCTACGGCTGGCAACTGCATTGGCGTCAACGAGAGTTATGAGGTTAGATGATTGGGGGCAAGCTCTTGATTCTTTGGCAAGCTCATCGGCTTTTTCATTTCCAAGGATGTTAACATGAGCTGGTATCCACTGTAACGTGCAGGTTTTCTTGGCTGCGATGACTTTGTTGATGGATAGGATTATTTCATGGCTGATTTGGCACTTGCCCTTCTGAATGGCCTGCAGGGCAGATCTTGAATCAGAAAGGATGGTAATGCCGCTGGATCTGTGGATGCTTTTGGACAGGAAAATCTCCAACGCACTCTTGATGGCAACGAGTTCGCATGTATAGTTGGAGGCAATTTTCCCTACAGGAATTTTGTGACACTCATTTTCATCGCCTGGACCCGTTAAGAAAACTCCTGCACCTCCTCCATCAAGATTTGAATCGGAGGAGCCATCTGTGTAGGCTAATACTAAATTTTGGGCTTTGGTGGTGAGTTCATTGATGGTATGGACGCCTTTTGCTTTAATTATCGAGACCGGTTCAGTTTTGGTGCCGGGTCGTAGGAGGTTTAGGTTTACGATTGTCTGCGGGTGAAGGTGCAAAGTATGAATAGGTTCTTTCGGAATTTCAAGTGACTTTTTGCTGGAGGTTGATATCTTTCCTGATTTCCAGATCATGCTGTAGGGTTGAGGATCTTTTAAGCCTGGATTTTTCGCTCCATGCTTTGAAAGTTATATTGGAAATGTGGTTTTCAGGTAGGCTCCGTATGTTATTTGTGAATTTAATTGTGGATAATTTTCTTCTGTTTTCCAAAGGAGTTAGGCCGCATTCCTTTTCAGCTTTGATGTTATTCGTTGATGAGACAGCTCCAATGATGATTTTTGATGCCCTGTACTGTATCCTGTCGATCTTTTCTCTTGCAGTGGGCATAGCTGGTGCCCAGATGGGTGCAGCGTATTCAAGAATGGGCCTGACTCTCTTCATTTGTGTGACTCTGGGCCTGAGCTCTTCATTTGTTACCAAAATATGATTTCGTTACCAAAATTGTGTTACATGTGCGTTGATCATGAGTATTAAGTGGGAATGGTTGCGCTGGATCGCGGGTCTCCAAAGCAAAGTGCAGCAGTGTTAATCCAATAGAGAAAAAAATATTTTCTTTGCCACATTTCTCCGGCTGTATGGAATCTTTTTATAAACGGATTTTTTTTTATATGATGCATGTAGCTGACTCACAGGTCCCGACAATCCCACTCTTTGAAATGGGTTCGAATATATTTTTTAAAATTTTCAATAAATAATTTTACAAAAAGTATTCGAAGCAATTTAAGAAGTGGGATTATAGAGACCTGTAAGTTATCTACATTTATTATAAAAAAAACCGTTTGTAAAAATATTCAATACAGCAGGAGAAATCTGGCAAAGAAAATGTTTTTTTTCCCTTTGGATTAACACTGAGGCACTGGAGTTTAGAGACCCGCGATCCAGCGCGCCCATTCCCCCTTAAGCATAGCCTTCAGCTATATTTTCAAGTTTCACCCTATATATCAATAGCTTTTACACGCAGTGAAGCTTACCTGAGCGGCTATTGCTGTGCTGTAGACGCTGCCAAAGCTTCCGTCATCGCGCATTCTGTTCAGCAGTTTCCATGTCGCGTTTCTCAACAGGGAATCCCAGGTCCGCAGGTACTCGGAATCGGAGGGATAAATTGATTTATGTCGTTGCAGGTGGCATGCGAAGGCCGGTATGGCCATGACATTCTTATCTGGAGGGCCGAGAAAAACGAATGAGTTTTTTTTACAGTGATGAATAATCGTTATGTACTTATGTTATGTAATCGTTATGTACACGGCTACCAAAGATGGATCTAAGAATTTTCACGTTAGGGATTCCTCCAGAAAACTCCACTTTTGGACTGATTATTCTACACTGTTAAAAAAAACCCTGAAATTTCAGGAGAAAAATTACTGATTTTAACGGAACTTTCCCGTAACGACTGAAAACGGGTTTTTCCTTCTAAAAACGGAAAATGTCCGTAAACCACGAGCAAAGATATGAAAACGGAATTTTCCCGTTTTTAGAGCTGCCATACTTTTATTACCCTATCGTAGAATTGGCGATAATGCACTAAGAATACACACATCGAAACTCGAACATAAAATACCTGTATTACCAGGCCCGTCAGTGGCCGAGTGGTTAGGGCATCAGCCTAGAAATTCAACCGTCTCAAGAGTGCGGGGGTTCGAATCCCACCTACTGCCAGCCATCCTATAAATCGAATCTGTGCTGGAAATAGTAGAAAAATCCTCAATTCACGGATGGGCCCGAGTACACTGAAACAGACGTGCTCGTTAAATCTGTGGAGTCCAAAGTCGTTACTTCACCAGGGTTCTAAGTTACGAGTAACGAGTAAAATTTTAATAACGGAGAAATAAAAGAAACGGAACTTAAGTAGAAACACGGGAAAATGCAAAATGGAAAATGTTAACAACGGAACAATAAGCAACGGAACTTAAGTAGAAACACGGGAAAATGCAAAATGGAAAATTTTAACAACGGAACAATAAGAAACGGAACTTCTGTAAATACACGGGAAAATACTTAACGAAACGGGAAAGTCCCGGCAACTCTGCTGCCGATACTTTTCCCGTTAATTTCAGTAAAAAAAATTTACAGTGTAAATTTCTAACCTATAATTTTGCCGCCTAACTCTACAGAATTTTAAAAATTCTTTTGGGTGTTACACAGGTGTCGGCTTGACTCTGTGGTTCTAAATTATGACGCCCGTCCCCAAAAGCTCTCATGTAGCTATAGTGCGACGATAATTCAACGTAATCTAACTCTTTAGAGTGAACCTAGGGATGCTTTATGAAAAAAACGCAACTTCTTCTATCTGGGGTCCTAATTAAGTTCTACTTTGTCTACAGGTGTGAGAAGTTCGGGAAAGTAAAATTATTAAACTGTTGTTTTCCATTTCATTCTTGCACTAATTCGATGTTTTACCAATTTAAAATACCTCTGCCAAAAAAATATATATTCCTCCACCTTCAAAGTTTCTAGAATATAATTTTGAAGCAAAACTCTTCAGAGTGAACCTAGGGATGCTTTAGGGAAACAGTGCAACTTCTTTTATCCAGGATACATTGTATTTAAGGTTAACTTTTTCTACGAGTTGTGAGAAGTTTAGGAAAGAAAAAATATTAAACTGGGTTTTCCCCTTTTATTCTTTCACCAATTCGATACTTCACCAATTTAAAATACCACCTCTAAAAAAGCAATTCTTAACAACTTCTTTAAGGTAAAGTTACCTTTAGAACTTCACTAGGACTATTGGCGACGGGAGTCATAATTTAGAACTATAGTTACACTACTTGTTGCAGATTTTGCACAACTTGCACATAGAAGCGTCTGAAGTTGTGGTAACTAAAGTATCGTTCGGATAAAGAGATAGGACTGTATTTTGTAAGTACCTAGTTCGAATTCATCCTCAGAATCGTGGCTTTTCAGACGGGTTATCAAATGGTGCACTTCCTGTCTTTCTAGGTCTCTGTCCGCCAGACACAGTGACAGACAAACGAAAGGATTAGGCGACTGAACTTCATTTCTGCGATGATGGCTGTTCCGGAGCTGTTCTCTCAACCGTTTCCGTACGAGTTCGGTGTAGTCGGTGCCATGCAAATCTCTCGGGTTCTGGCAGGTGGCAATCAGCGCGTTGACGGACATGGCCAAGCGGTTGATGCTCGTTGTCTTGGTGTCACCCCTGTAAAAGCAGGACATTGAAAAAACCCGCTACTTTAGCTGTAGCTGCCTCAGCAACCCATAGTCTACCAAAAGGATCCCCAAGGTGGAGATGAGTTACCTCGGCATTTATACTACTGTTTTGGTTGTTATCTAGAATACTGGTAGAAACGCAGTGGTAAATCAGCGCCATCTAGTGTTTAATGGTATATTGAGGTTGCACGTGTGGTAACCGCACAACACCACTTCCCTCCTAGAACAATGAGGTACGGAACCGTGCGCACGCTGCTTCGCTGTGCGTTGTGCTGCTTTGAGTTGAGTTGCGTGGAGCGTTGAGTGCATTAACAGCGAGTGAGTAACCGGGGTTGAATGCACCGTTGGAGTGGGTGACGATCATGCGGGTCACCAATGTAGCTCCCTCAGCATCCCATAGTCTACCAAAAGGATCCCCAAGGTGGAGATGAGTTACCTCGGCATTTATACTACTGTTTTGGTTGTTATCTAGAATACTGGTAGGAACGCAGTGGTAAATCAGCGCCATCTATAGTGTTTAATGGTATATTGAGGTTGAATGTGTGGTAACCGCCACATAGCTTTCATTGTTCATTAGGGTCCAGGTGGAAGTTTTTGATTGAAAAGTAAATTCTTCAGAAAAAAACTTTAATTTCCTGCTCCAAATCGTTATGCCCTGATGGTACTTATAAAGTCCCATGTAAATAGTTATTTATGCAACAATTGTAAAAAGTAATACATTTTAAAACGAGTGGATTTATTTCACGAGCGAGTGAAATAATCACACGTGTTTTAAAAAGTTTACTTTTCTCAAGCGATGCATACACTATTTTTTATAATTACGTGAAAAAATATCATTGGTTCAAAAATAATTCACGCGCATAATATTTTTGAATAAAGCAGATCGATAAATCTCTGGATTTTATGAATATTATGAAACAGAAATTTTACTTGAAATGTTGGCATCTAATGAAAAGAGTGAAAAAAATTACTTTTTTACAATATCCTGCAAAAGAAAATAACTTTTTCAAATCAATAATGGTGGCAAAAGTGATGCTTTTAACGAAATCGTGTTTCAAAGTTACTTTTACGCACTAGTGCGACAAAGTAAATAAGAGCATCTGATTGGTGTCGAATTCTTTATTTGAGCGTGATATTTTATTCGGCGGCTTTGTGATTGGTGTAAAGTTCTTTATTTGAACGTGATTCTTTATTTGGCGTCTTATTTCCAATGCCAATCTAACAAATACCTTTTGCTCGTGATTTTAAAATAATCATTAATATAAATAATCACCTTCAAATCATTTGAACGTGATAATAAAATAATTAATAAGCCAATCAATAAATGCCAATTTAACAAATACTTTTTTTGCACGTTATTATAAAAAATAGTGTATGACAACACGTTGAAAATAGCCTTTTTTTAAACTCGTGAATTTATTCAACTCGTTTAAAAAAGCCTTACTTTTCACACTAGTTGCATAAATAACTATTTTTTCACTGCTTTTGGGTGAAAAAAATGACTTTTTACACTGTTTCAAAATTTCTAACTTTTTGCACGCGTCTGATATTGAAATTATAATGTAAAAGTCGGATTTTTTCACGCAATTACAAAAAAACATTATTTCACTTTTTTTTTGTTCGTTTAATTGAAAATATATGGTAGGGTGGGGATTTTATGTGTGAATGCAGTATTCAGTTTTAAAACATCATAGACTAAAATGGTAAATCATATTAATTCAACAAAATTTCGGTGTTGGTCAGTGTAATTTAGTTATTATAAATAGAAAGGATGAAAAACGAAAATAAATTGCTCTTAAGTGTTAATCATTAACGAGCAGGACCTTAATGGGTAACACAACATAAAACATTAATGGGTTAGTTTTTTTAACCCATTAACGCCATCCTTGTGAATACCATAAACACATTCATTCCCGAATAAAAACATTAACTTTTATGCTTTTTAAATCATTTGTTTCCTCTTAAAAAAAATTTCTCGCCAATCGCCGTTCATGGGTTAAACTAATTTTTTTGAAAACTCTATTTAAAAGCAAGTGTAAATATTGCACTTGGTGATTCAAATTTGGGTATTCCTACTTTCTTAACTGTTTCCTTAAAAAAGTATTCACTGATTTTTAAAAATATTTTAAATATTTTTAATTTCATCGAATATTGCGTGATTTTTTCTTATGAATATTAGTTAAAATTTATTTTTGTATCGAACTTTATTACAGGTTAATACGATACAGTCTTACGTCTCAGAGTTTTACAGGAAAATGTAATAAATGTACAAAATAGCAATATAATAGTACATTTCAGTGATTTAAAACATTCGACCTACTTTACAAGGCAGCATAAAACTATTCTTAAGAGGGAAAAAATAGACCATTTAGAAGTAAATAGACGTTAAATCGAAAAGTTTTTTAATCGGGATAATAATAATCTAAAAAAATAACTTGTAACAGAAGGCATATAATGAATTTCGACCAATATTAACTCATTAACGACGGTTGGCAAAATATTTTACTACTCAAAAATGATCTTAAGGGGAATGGGCGCGCTGTATCGCGGGTCTCCAAACTCAAGTGCCTCAGTGTTAATCCAATGGAGAAAAACCATTTTCTCTGCCACATTTCTCCGGCTGTATTGAATATTTTTACAAATTGTTTTTTTTAAATAATAAATTTATATAACTTACAGGTCTCTATAATCCCACTTTTTAAATTTGCTTCGAATACTTTTTGTAAAATTATTTATTGAAAATTTAAAAAAAAAATTCGAAAACATTTAAAAAAAAGGGATTGTCGGGACTTGTAAGTCAGCTACATGCATCATATAAGGAATCCGTTTATAAAAATATTCAATACAGCCGGAGAAATGTGGTAAAGAAAAGGGTTTTTTCTCTATTGAATTAACACTGATACACTTTGCTTTGGAGACCCGCGATCCAGCGCGCCCATTCCCCCTTAATATTATCTAAGTTTAATAAAATATAAGACAAATGAAGAGCATTGTCCTATGCAATTTATGTGGAACGTAAAACAAAGTTAACGTTTTTATACGTAAATGTCGTCGTTAATGGGTTCAGAAAAACAAGAAATAAAGAAAATCAAAATTGCTTAAGTATACTACCTTATCAAACTGGTACCCAAAAACACCTGGAAGTGCTTTTGCATGATGTTGTTTTCGTACGTTTCGTTGACGAAACTGTTGTTGATGAGCGAGAGGGCAATCAACGCCCTCGGGGTCTCCGAACCCCATCCACCTTCTGCGCTGCGATTGCTTAGAATCCAGGCTCGACCTCTGTCGATGTACTCTGCATTTTCCCGCAAATAGGTTCTCGTGTAGTCCTTTGCAAAGTAGAACCGTGAAGGGGCCTTCAGTTTCCGATC
This sequence comes from Oedothorax gibbosus, assembly GCA_019343175.1. NCBI lineage: Eukaryota > Metazoa > Arthropoda > Arachnida > Araneae > Linyphiidae > Oedothorax > Oedothorax gibbosus. The sequence continues at coordinate 114,057 of JAFNEN010000959.1, read as the reverse complement.
GAAGGACAAAGGTGCTGCAGTTGAAAGTGCAGATGTAGAAAGGTTTGTTGAAGACGGCACATCAGTGTGACTGGTTTCTAGTTGGGCAACTGTTGTGAAGATTGGATGTGACGATTGCGTAGTTGTTTCAATGTCGTCCTTTTCTAACCCGTCTCTAATAGAAGTGGATTCTATGGAGGTTGTTTCAGTTGGTATAGGCGAAAAGGTCGTTAAAAGTAAGTAATCGTCATAGTCATCACGCACCTCCGAAGTGGTCGTTAAAAGCAAGTGATCGTCATAGTCATCACGCACCTCCGAAGTGGTCGTTAAAAGCAAGTGATCGTCATAGTCATCACGTACCACCGAAGTGGTCGTTAAAAGCAAGTGATCGTCATAGTCATCACGTGTTTCTGGTTCACCTGCCAAAAATGAGTTCATTTGATATTTGTACTTTTTTTTATTAACACACAATTATAATGTAAAATGTTTACTGTCCAGATGAAAAATAAAATATTGTGTTATGTATGTTTTGTTTAAAATAATTATGTAAGAATTTATTCAGTTATGTTGTTTTAGGAAATTATATAGGATACCAACAGTTAATACCGTGTGTTTAATTTGCTAAATGGTTCATAACATTAGATCTGAATTTATACCAAAAATTTATAAATATTTTGTAATGGTGTTAAAGAGCGGAGCACTATCGTTTGGCTATAGGTAAAATCCTTGTACACAGCTCAAAGTTATTCCACAAAATTATTCCACTAATCCTTAAACAAAAAACGCAAAAAAGAATTGTCCACTTTCGTTTGGTTATAGGTAAAAGTCTCGTAAACAACTCAAAATTATACCATTCACCCCAATTGATGACGTAAAGACAGACCTAATTAAACTATGAAATTTCGATTAAAAAACCATTAAGTAATGATAGCAGGTAAGTTAAAATATTTGAGAAACACTGGACCCTGCAATATTACTCATTTAACCCTTTAAAGACCAGACACTCCTACAACGAAAAACTCGAAATTAACTTGTTTATACAATCGGTTAAGTTTTTAGGTAAAATTCTCGTACAAAACTCGAAATTGTACCTTCAGGCTAATTACATGTGAATGTAGTATAAGTTACAATTTAATTATATTACTAGCTTAATAAATTTGAAAAATCAATCAAATTAAATAAAGCATATTACATTATTTAGTTTTAATAAGTGTAGATCAATTATTCCGCTATTTTTTTTCCAATTAAATGTTAAAAGTTGTAGTGATAATCACTTTTTACAAACGTGACTTTCACTACCGAAAGGATAATTTTGTATGAAATTACCCCCCTTCACCCCCTACTGACGTATAGACAGCCCAACTCGGCTGAGTTATAATTATCGGGTTAATTCACAAAAATATTACTTGCAATTGACTTGAATTACAAAAATTACTCGAATCTTTCTGTGAATTATAATCACTATATTTTATTTTTTCAGTTTTTTTAAATTGGAACTATCCGTTAATCGACACCATTTGCGTTTATTTTCACTCTGATTCGGAGAAAAAATAACTGTCCAGGTTATCCCAGTGTTTGAGTAGATTTATTATTATTTATACAGGATGGCGCAAATAAAAGTGGCAAAATAAAGTGGCGTAATGGAGATAGGAAGAAGATAGAATTGTTGCCAAGTCAAAAACTAATGCAAAGACAGGTTTGCTAAGTGAAGCTATTGATCGCTTCCATATTAAGCCCAAACAAACGCTTGGCGAATTATTTGCCGGCAACTATGCTATGGTTTAACAAGCTGTTTGGTTTGGTTTAGTTTGAATTATCGTAGCTCTAGAGCTACACGAGGGCTATTATCGACGGGCGTCATATTTTAGAACCACAGTCAAGTGACCAAGCTATTTGGAATGCAATATAAGCCAGAGGTTTGTATTTGTACAGGCTGTGCAAAAAAAATTTCCACTAGTGATTATTTTGTACGTTATTTATGCTAGAGAATCGGACCATTTTTGTTTTTGTTAATACAAAATATTCTAAATTGATTGCAAGACACGTGTTCGAAATGTTTTTGGACTTGTTCAAAACAGATCCTGTCAGAGGGAATTTCGTAACTAATCCTTGCATAGCATTCTTTTTTGGCACTTTTGCGCGACTTTGAATTCTTTAACAAACAACTGGCTCCAAGAGAAATTTGCTTTAATAAAACTTTCTATAATGAACCCTCTCTGCTGTACTGTGGATGTACTGTGCTGTACGATATATATATATGTTATATATATATTATATATATATATATATATATATATATATATATATATATATATATATATATATATATATATATATATATTATATATATATATATATATATATATATATATATATATATATATAAAATATATATAATATATATATATATATTATATATATATATATATATATATATATATATTAGAAGAACCGTATTATGTATTGTTAATAAATAATACCTATACTGTGATACAATTAAAAAATACTGCTTAGATTTTTACCACCACAATGCGTTTAGATAGCCAATATTTATGACTTTCAAATTAAATAAATGGAAACTTATGATAAATGATAACAAGTTTATAATAAATAATAAACAAATTCTTCAGCCCCGTATATCTTGCCGAGAGAAGATGTATGCTACCAATTGGACCTTAATTTAATTCCTTTTTGTAAGGAACCTTCATTAAAACTAGGTAATACCTTAACACCATGATTTATTTAATTTTTAATAATAGGGTCTAATTCTATGCAAAATTCCCCTTTCTGTAGTGTAAGTCACGCGTGTTAAAAGTGATTATCACCATAATTTTTTAACATTAGAAATAAAAAAAAATGGCGGAATAGCTGATCTACACTTATTAAAACTAAATAATGTAACAATTAATGCTTTATTTAATTTGATTAATGTTTCTAATTTAAAAAGCTTGTAAGCTCCTCTGAAATTGCGACCTTAACTACAGTTACATGGAATTAACTTAAGGCAGATAATAATTTTGTTTTCATGTGCAAAAACTTATATTTTAGTGACCTTTATAAAGAATACTGCCTTAATGATACCTTCACTACATATTTGTAGGGGAGCAGTTAATTTCAATAGAAAAGTTAGTCCCAAAAATTAATCATAAATGACTACGTTTGTTTACTACTACAATTTCATAGGGATGTCTAAGGACCGGGGATAGAAAATAATATTATAAAAATTATTTTAATTCGTGTTTTTCAGTGTTTAACTGTTTTAAAATTTAAATAATTTTTGTAAAAGTGTATTTGTGTATTTAAAAAGATTATAAATAAAATACTCCTACAGGATGAAGCAAATAAAAGCGGCCCCAACGTGGAGATAAGAATACGACATAAATGTTGCCAAGTCAAAACCAATACAAAAACAGGTTTGCTAACATGAAGCCATTGATCGCTTCAATATTAAGCCCAAACAAACGCTTGGCGACTTATATGCCGGAAACTACGCTATGGTTTGAAAAGTTGGCTGAAATGGTTGGCAAGGTTTGTAGAGCTGGTCAAAAAAAGTTCCCACTAGTGATTATTTCGGTTGCTATTTATCGTAGAGAATCGGACCTTTTTGTTTTTCTTACTACAAAACATTCTAAATTGATTGCAAGACAAAAAAAATTTGCATAAGAAGCCGTCTTCATACAATGCACACTACGATCTGAACTGGCCAATATAGTATATGAGTAGCTCTAATGTGATGCTAATCCAATCCAACCAATGCAAAAACAGGTTTGTCAAGTTGCAAGCTTGAATAATCTTTTATTTCTATTTGAAAACTTTCAGGCGGCTTCAAGAGTTTTTCACGCCAAGCATTTCAACGTATTCCTATCTCTAGACCGGGGCCGGTTTTATTTGCCTCACCCTGTACTACTTAACTAATACTAAATACTACTATTTGGCACCGTAGCCCATTCTTGAAAATGATTTCGCTATAGAAGGTACAGTAGAACTCCAATTATCCGAAGCTTTGCCCTAATTATCCGAATATCAGAAAAATTCCTCCCTGCCATCAGTAACTGTTTGTTAAACGTCATGTCCAGTTATTTTTTTTACCTTAAAAAAAATACTATGCCTGAAATCCAACAGTGATGAATAGTAACAAATAATCCGGATATAAAAGTTTATATATCGAATATAAACTTTTGGGAATTCAACATATGGTTGGTTGGTTGGTACACATATATTTTCTGGCTTGTGTGCTTGGTCGCAAAGACCCGCTTATAAACTTTCGTCAAGAAGGACGGACACGACATACACACACATACAAGACAAATGCTGCCATCTATCGCCACCTCCACAATTTAGTCTTGCCCCTGAAGGGGAGGGAAATAGTCTCCAGGGACCTGTACCCGTGGTAAACTGCGCAATGACCGACCACATGACTTTCGGACCTAACAGATTTAACGAGCACGTACTCCGCATTTACTCGGTGGGTCTTCAGAGGTGTCGAGACTCGATCGCGGGTCCTTCCGATCCCGACACCGAGATCTTAACCACTAGGCTCCCCACGGCCCAACATAAGTAATAGTACCCATAAAAAACTATTAAAAAAGCTATTACTCAAACTGCCAAAACAACACATTACACTTTGGTTTTGGTTGGCTTGGATTGAGGATAACCGAAACTAGAAGTACATGATCTCACACAGCCCAACAAAACATTAAATAAATGATTGAACATGCACTTTTTCCCGATTAACTCCAATTATCCGGATTCCTGATTATCCGAATGTGGTTGTCCCAATTACTTCGAATAATTATAGTTCTACTGAACTTATATTTTCAAAGATCTTTATGGGGGAAATGAAACTACAATCGAAACTACAATTGCGTGAAAAAAATCCGATTTTTACACTATAATTTTAATATCAGACGCGTGCGAAAAGTTATACTTTTTAGAAACAGTGATAAAAAAAATTACTTTTTTTTCACCCAAAAAGCAGTGAAAATATGTACTTTTTTCACTGCTTTTATTTATAAATATTATGCGCGTGAATGTTATTTTTTTATTTTTGAATCAGTATCCATGTTCAAATGTTTGACTTTAAACTAAAAAATAAGTTTGCCTTTTGTAGTTCCAGAGATTTAGCGATGCCGATCTTCTTTACGTAAAAAAATTAGCACGTGAATTATTTTTGAACCAATGAGATTTGATTTTTTTCACGTAATTATAAAAATAGTGTATGAAACACGTGTGAAAAGTAAACTTTTTAAAACACGTGTCATTATTTCACTCGCTGATACCTCGCTCGTTAAATAAAATCCCCACTAGTTTTAAAAATGTTACTTTTCACACTTGTTGCATAAATAACTATATTTTCGTTGGATTAAAACAATGAATAGATTTTGCTTTGGTAAGTCGATTTTCGGTCTGAACATAGATATAGAAATTATGAGCCAGAGCTACACTTGAAAGTAGTTTCCTCAAAACCATTATTTCTGTGTTGAAAAAGCGTTAAACCACATTAATTCGGCACTATGATCCGATGATTTCTATCCGAATATGCCCTTGAAGTAGGATAAGTAATTTAAACTATTATTTAAAATGCTCTTAAAATTTTGGACAGATATTAATGGATATACTTAATTAAAAGTCTTATCTTTAAAAAGTTTAAAGCAAAAACATTTTAAAATATTACCTGTGGTAAGTTCATTCTGAACAAACAATCCGATTACCACAATGAAAAAAGCATTTAACATCATCATTCTTAACTAAACCGTTCGAATAATCCGTTTGAAGAGTTATAATAACAGCGAATTTAATTGAAAGAGTTACGTTTTAAGTCAAAGAAATGAAGATAAGAAATAAGAATTCATCATTACAGTTACGTTTTAGTTTTCAACAGGAAGTATTCGGTTTCGATTCACAGTTTCCTTCCTGAATACATTGTATAAGCCGAATTGGCGGCGCAACGGTTAGGGAGCTATCCTTTGGAGTCTCTGGGTTCGGGTTCGAATTCCGTTAAGGCATAAATAAGTTAAGGCATGTGTTTGTCGAATATATGCGGAGTACGTGCTCGTTAAATCTGTTGGGTCCGAAAGTCCTGTGTGCGGTCATTGCGCTGTTTCCCACGGGTACAGGTCCCTGGAGACTATTTCCCTCCCCTTCAGGGACATGTCTAAATTGTGGAGTTGGCGATAGGTGGCAGCATCTGTCATGTATGTGTGTGTATGTCGTGTCCGTCCTTCTTGACGATGGTTTATAAGCGGGTCTTTGTGACCAAGCACACAAGCCTGAAAATATATGTCTACCAACCAACATTGTATAATACAGATTAAACTGAAACATTTTAGTGTTATTATTTTTTTTATTGTGCAGTCTAAGGTTCTCGAAGATTTACCGGTTGAACTTAATTTTTGCCGTTATTAACACTTTTGGTCTTGAGTTTTGATTTCGACAGATAAATTTTTTTTGAGTGATTAATTGTTATGTGTAAGTAACTCAAACATTAAAATGTGCAGATTTTAGTCACTTCGAAAAGCAAATAACACACATATGTCCATTTTACAAGCGCAGCAAACAGTATATAACCCCATTTACCATATGTGGCTCTATATATAACCCCATTTCTATATATGGCTCTAAAATATGACGCCAGTCACCTATAGCCCTCGTTTAGATCTAGTGCGACCAGAGCCTGATATCTGGCAGGGAAAACGGGGCACGTGCCCAGGGCCTCGAATTCAAGAGGGCCCCCAAATTTTCTTAAAAGAATAATATTGGGGGGAATAGTTGCCACAAAGAAAAAATAATAAGAAACATAATACAATTGAACCAAGTACTATTAATTTTTTTGATACGCAAGCCACTATTTTTATATTCCTTGTTAATTTTATAAATTAACTGCCTCAGCCATGTGATCAAGTGAATAATAATCGATTATAGGTCGATGAAAAATTGCTACTAGGGATGCGATGTGTCCACTATTGGCGGATTTAAAAACATATTGTAATTTTCTTGAGGGTTTTTTTCTTGAGGGGGGGGGGGGGGCTACAGCCCCTTTATCCCCCCGTGGGTGCGCGCCTTTGTCCAGTTAAAAATAGTACAGTAGCCTTATATGTGCATTTTGTAAACGTACAGCTCTCTTTGCCTTCTGAACCTTCAATTTTAATTCCCTACTCTTTATTCATCAGAGACCGGCCTATAAACCATCTTCAAGTAAGATAGACACCAACTGAATTTTTACTGATACAGAGAGGGAAAGTACACCCAGGACGAAGGCGAGAATCGAACTCGCACCCAGTACAGTGCGCAGGCCGTTAGTTTCATGGGCTGCGAACAAACCCACTAAGCCATCAAAGCCCCGTGTTTTCTTTATATTAAGCAGTGCATTTAGCCTATATTATGAGTCGTTAATGGAATAGGAAAAAGTAGATGTTAAAGTCAAGGGTAGATGGTTATTTGTCTTCATTTGTTTTACCGTTTATTCAGTCGTTTAAGCTTTTCGTCACCATAATTGTAACGGACAATTACACAATAGCATATTCTAATACTTAAAAATACAGGGTGGTTATAAAATAACGCTCGCCATTCGGAGTGGTCTGTAGCTTGAATGAATAATCCGAATGCAACAAGTATTGAGACACTTACTAATCAAGAAAGGGGGAAAGAGAATGGAATCATAAGAAAGAAACTCGTCTCTTGACCAGGGTTCTAAATTACGAGGAGTAGCCAATTATGGCCGATTACGGCCAACACCGCCAATTACGCCTCGTAATTTAGAACCCTGGTCAAGAGACGAGTTTTTTTTTATGATTCCATTCTCTTTCCCCCTTCTTGATTAGTAAGTGTCTCAATGCTTGTTGCATTCGGATTATTCATTCAAGCTACAGACCACTCCGAATGGCGAGCGTTATTTTATAACCACCCGGTACATTTTCACTTGACTTAAAAGTACGACTAAAAGTAACGACAAGCTCACATGGGGCTGAGAAGCCCACATGTGAAAAGTCCCAGGTTTGGGCCTAGGAGGATAGAATGAACAGGAGTAGTCATGTGGCCTCAGCATGAAGCGAAAAAGCTTTCCCCTCTCCCTTTCAGACGCGCATGCGCAGTTCGTGGCAACCATATTATATAACGCAAAACATTGCGATTTCTGGCTTGTCAACTCTATGGGCTTGTATTATTTTGAGTTAATTATTACCGACAACCCGACCAAACCGACAACCCGACCAAGACCGACAACCCGACCAAGACCGACAACCCGACCAAGACCGACAACCCGAGCCTGATATCTGACCAGAGCCTGATATCTGGCAGGGAAAACGGGGCACGTGCCCAGGGCCTCGAATTCAAGAGGGCCCCCAAATTTTCTTAAAAGAATAATATTGGGGGGAATAGTTGCCACAAAGAAAAAATAATAAGAAACATAATACAATGGACACGTTGCATGAAACGCGAAATTCATAATATATGTGTTTTTATGGTACATTAGAAGCTACAGATTCCGAATGTAAGGTTAAATATTCACAAATATGTTTAATTTCAACAAAAAATGCATTTGATTTTTGCCGAAAATGTACGTCACTGAAAACAGCTCTGACGTCAACTGTTATGTTTTTGGCGATGTTTCGGTCTATGCTGTAATACACTTTATAAAATAGTAAACCTTACAATTTCTGCGAAACCTCATTAAAAGAAAACAATATTATTTGTAACCAGTTCATATAAAGGAAGTTAAAAAGCTTGTTCCAAGTTTGGTTGTTAGTTAAAATACACACACTAGAGCGCGTATGAGCTATTGCAGAACTATTGACTGTTGGATCTGATCGGAATAGTCGAGTGAAATCGTTCAACGTTTGAAGAAATTAACTGGAATGAACATGACATGTTTCTGTCAAATAGCATAACTTTTTTAAGAGTTTGGTAAGGATGAAAGCACGTTTCACAGTTTCAAATTATGATAAACGTGATACGAAATAACACACCAAGAACAAAAAAAAGCCAACCGTGACGTCATCTGTTATGCTAAGAGAGGTTTAACAAGAGTGACGTATCATTAACTTTAAAAATGAATTTAAAAATAAATACATCTTTAAAACCAGAAATACTTGAGTTTTAGATGGGGTTTTTATATGCTTAATCGAATAAATATGTTTGTGGAAAACGCTGTAATTGTCCATTGAACCAAGTACTATTAATTTTTTTTATACGCAAGCCACTATTTTTATATTCCTTGTTAATTTTATAAATTAACTGCCTCAGCCATGTGATCAAGTGAATAATAATTATGTATGTAGATAAAATGATTTGACATGATACAATAGGTATCTGATGTCATATCTTATGTATGTATTAAAAAAATAGTATGTAAAAAAGCAATGCTTAGATGCGTACTTAATATAATAAAGGTTATTTATTCGTACAATTTTAAAATGAAAAAAAATCATTTTCATGGACGGATTATTGTATGTTGCGGGGGCCCCCAAACTGGCTTGTGCCCTGGGCCCCAAAAGTTGTAAGTTGAGCCCTGAGTGCGACGTTAATTCAACTCAAGCTCACAGGAATGGTTCTCATGTTATCCTGTTCCAGGTTAGTCCATGATTGGTTGGTTGGTAGACATATATATTCAGGTTTGTGTGCTTGGTCAAAGACCCGCTTATAAACCACCGTCAAGTAAGACAGACACATTACACACACACACACACACACACATAAGTGGATCCATCTAATTTTTAGAGACAGAGGCCAACTAGAGGATCCCCAGAATTGACTTGTCACCCCCAGAGGTATTGATTTGGTATGGGAACTTGGAGGACTTTGTGACCTCGACGGATTTAACGTGCACCAGTCACCATTAGCGTACACGGGGGTCTTCGGAAGGCAGCGGGACTCGAACTAGCAACCTTAGGGATGCCAGTCCAAGACCTTACCGACCAGGCTATCCCGGCCCTCAGGTTAGTCCATGATCAACTCACTCTCGTAATTGTAACATAATCGTTTCCAGCTGCCTATTTCTAGCCTCCTTTAGGTGCTTTAACACAGCCTAAGTAGGTAGGTTGGTACATGCATTTTCCGGTTTGCGAAACACAGCCTATGCAGCACACCATTGCATCTAATGCACTCTGACGCCTCGACGAAATACAAGGCAAATAAGATGAAAAATATAAACATGCATCGAAAACCTTATTAAAAAGAATTAAGTCATTTAAAGTGAAATTAAGTACAAACCATAAAGTAATTTACTTTTTACAAATTTAGTTTTAGTTTGGTTGGAACATTTCCTACTTTATGTTTCAAGCCACCACGTATCACCTTTTTCTATATCCTTAACGAGAACGACCATTTGTGTGGTATTAAATAAATTCTATTGGGATTTTACATCTAGAGAACTTATGAATAACTTTAACATACACTCTACGAAGTTACAATTATTATTAATATATTAATTATATATATATATATATATATATATATATATATATATATATATATATATATATATATATATATATATATATATATATATTATATATATATATATATATATAAAATATATATATATATATATATATATATATATATATATATATATATATATTATATATATTATATATATATATATATATATATATATATAATTATGCTACATTTTGAAATATTGTGTCCGGGAACTTGAAGAGGCACGCACTAGAGCTAGACTTATTGGATCGCGAACCACCAGTTGGGAAACTCTAGAAATATGTATGGATGCTTGTTCAGCCTAGAAATTAAGAGGAGAAAACATCAGTAATGTAGTCGTTTCCAGTTGCCTATTTCTAGCCTCCTTTAGGAGCTTTAACACAGCCAATTACCCCTCGTAACCTTAACCCTGGTCAAGTGACGAGGTCGACACTTGAGCGAGCACCCAACGGAACTTCGATCGACATCGTACGCTAACGCCGTCGGGACTTTGGACTCCTCACATTTTACGAGCACATCTGTCCCAGTGTACTTGGGCCCCCCAGTGATTTTCAGTGGGATTTTTCCTCCAGCACGAATTCGTCTATAGCATGGCTGGGACAAGAACAGAACCAATAACCTTTTGAGTGAGAGGCTCGTCGATTACCACTCTCAGCCACTGGAAGACCAGAAAACATCAAATCTGCGTCTACAGTTACCGACGATGCGATAATTACGAGATGCAGTTGGAGTTTGCTATTAAATTTTCTGCATCATACGGGCTGTGGCTGTATAATAACAGTTATTCATGTTATTTTAGTTTTTTTTGAAGGCATTCAAAAATGACCTTGAGTTCTTAACTAACAAAAAGACACGAGAGCTGTTCACACAATTATTATATGGATAACTATCCGGGTTGCATGCTTTTCGACATGAAACATGGCGTGTGTTAAAGTCGGTATACACTAAATCTCTAACGTGATAAAATATGAAGTTGAAAAATACAAACATAATGAACTATATTTTTGTCATGGTTACAAACTCGTAGCAACAGTAAAATTGAACCACTGCCATTTATTGAAGACATCCCATTTGTTGCAACTCCAGCAAAAACATAGATTTCAGATAAATCATATTAGTAGAAGTGGCAAGAAATTTGCATTATACTGTCTGCTGCTTTCGAAAACATGAGTCTCAGATTGTGTTTCACCACTTTGGTCCTCTATGCAATTTGTATTTCCAATATACAAGCCCAAGGTACATTTTTCTCGTATTTATATTAAGTTATTCTTATATTTCAATGTTATATTGCTTGGCTTGGATTTCTTTTTTGTCTTCTAATGGTTGCGAATGCAAAAGTGACTTTCATCTTTTGTATTATCTTAGTTTTGCAAATTTTTTAAAAAAAATTTAAAATAATTTTTTACTAGATTTACAGTATTTATAACCACTGATTTTACTAGAAATTTGTAGTCAAGCCAAATTCATAAGATAATTTGAATTGCTTTAAATATAATGTTTGGTTTTTTTTCGCATAAACCTATCAGTACATATTAAGAAACAAGTTGTGGTACTGTAAATTAGGGAAGATCTGAGTTAAAGATTACTCACTTTTTACATAATAGTTTTTCTTATACCTTTCTTACTATAACAGTGTCCTTCAAAAACATAATATAAAGTGATAGTGATAATTGACAATTCGATGCACAATTACTCTGTGTAAAACATATAGTTTTCCTGCTCAAAATGCCAAATAATAAATTACTGTCCATAAAGCAAAAATTAACGTCCAAATAGCAAATAATCTGCATATAAATCGTATCTTGTTATCAAGGTGAATCATATTTTCGGAGACATTCTTATATTTATACATGTTTATTCATGACGTTTATATATACACTAATTTTTGTACATAAATAATATTAATAACATTATTATAATGTTGTAATAGCGTTCATTGTAGTATGACTGCAATTTAATGCTATGCTAAGCAAGAAAAAAAATAAGAGATCGAACCATTGTTGATTAAAATCCAATAATTTGACCACATATATTTAAAGTAGACAATTTAGTGGATCAGCTTTCCTAACCTTTTAAAAGGCCATGTGAATTTTACTTCCTATCAACTTCATACCTTTAATGGCTGGCAATGGGAAACATACATGTTCTATACATAATATTTACACCTTTTCACACACTCACCATACGAAGGTAGGAGTTCCCCAAGGCTCCGTGCTTAGCCCACTGCTTTTCCTCCTGTACATGAATACGATCGACCACCACTTAAGCAATGAAGTCAAAGTGGCCTGTTATGCCGATGACATCGCAGTATGGCATACACATAAAGACTTGGAGACTTCACAAACAGCCCTAAATGAATGCATGCAGGGCATTGAAACGTGGTCAAAAGAGCTTAAGCTCGATATTAATCCAGATAAAACAAACCTTTGTATTTTCTCAACTGACAGGAAAAATCGACGCTCCTTCCATCAAGCTCTTTGGCTAGGAAATCAAACAAACTTCTAATCCACGATACCTTGGACTCACTCTTGACGCAGAGCTCAGATTCTCGCAACAAATCATGTCTCAAATAAAGCACTAAAAAAGCTTAACATCCTTAAGAGACTTTGCGGTGGATCTTGGGGATCAAATCCAAAGACCCTTCTTAATACATTAACCTCCATAGTCAGGCCCATTCTTGAATACGCTGCACCCATTTGGGCACCAGCTATGCCAACTGCAAGAGAAAAGATCGACAGGATACAGTACAGGGCATCAAAAATCACCATTGGAGCTGTCTCATCGACGAATAACATCAAAGCTGAAAAGGAATGCGGCCTAACTCCTTTAGAAAACAGAAGAAAATTATCCACAATTAAATTCACAAATAACATACGGAGCCTACCTGAAAACCACATTTCCAATATAACTTTCAAAGCATGGAGCGAAAAATCCAGGCTTAAAAGATCCTCAACCCTACAACATGATCTGGAAATCAGGAAAGATATCTGTCCTGAATTGAGTGCTTGTGTCCTTAATAGAGTGCTTCTCCCACGCGCATGCGCTGGGAGAGATTTAACCCTGAACTCCCTCCTTTGAGGCCCCTTTAAGGTAGACTTTTTAAGATGCTCTGATGAGAAGAAGATGCGCAGTTTGGCGCTCCATATTTTCTATTGTCTCTGTGTGTGTGCTGTAATTATGTGCTGTTATGTCGTTTTCATTAATAAAGCTAGCTCATTAGATTATCTTCGAACCCTCCTTTCGTCATTTACGAAGGAAGAAGTGACATTTCTGGCATCCCCTGCAGTGACATTTTGACATTTACGTTATATTTACGGTAACAAGGAATTTACGCACATATTTTTACGAAAAATATATTTGTGCGGTGACTCCTCTTTTTTACGTTAATAACTGAGCTATTCTACGAACACTTTGTTTTTTAATGAACGTTCAGCACATGCACACTACGAATTAGTTGTTTACGAAGGCATTTTACGCATTTACTAGGACAATGACTTCGGTGCCAACATTAGAGAAAGTAAAACAGAAGAGAGCAGCCCAGCGAACGCAGTTTACGAGAATCTACAATAAGATTTCAGGACTGTTAGATGATGAGTCGTCTGCAGACAGTACGCTGGAAGCCTCTCTAGAACTGTTAACAGAAAGGGTTCAACAGCTAAGGGTCTCCGACGAGTTGATCCTTAACTTGCTTCAAGATGCTGATGTAACCCAAGATGAGTTCGAGAAGGAATTCCATGAAAATGAAGAGTACCAAGAAAAGTATACTCTTCAAAGAGTCGCTGTAAGGCAGAGAAAACAACAGAGAAGTTTTCCAGTAGCCGACTCATCTGGGTCTCACAGCCATGACACCTGCCGCTGTTGCTCCAGCACATCGAGTGGACCGACGACTTCCAGAATTTGAAATCCTGAAATACGATGGCGACCCGAGAAATTGGATTACATTCTGGAACCAGTTCAAGAGGATCCATTCCGATGCAACCCTGGAAGAGGATTACAAACTCCAGCTCCTGCTCCATTCTACAAAGCCGGGAAGCAAGCCCAGAGAAATAGTTTCCAGCTTTCCTGTGAGTGCAGAGAACTATCAACCAGCAATCAAGTATCTAAAAGAACGTTTTGGCCAAGAAAGTGTGCTCATCCAAGTGTATATCAGAGATTTGTTACAACTAATAATTGTAAACAAGACTTCCACCATTGACTTATCGACTCTTTACGATAAGTTGCAAACGCAATTGCGTGCACTAGAATCTTTGGGTGTTACGCAAAACAACTATGCCCACTTCCTCTACCCTTTGGTGGAATCGGCACTCCCCATCGACATCCTCAAAGCTTGGGAGAGAGAAAGGGGTAAGGTCAACAATACTGGTAAGTCGGATTTAGACCAATTAATTGAGTTCTTAAAAAATGAAGTTGAGTCCGAAATGCGTATTAAAATTGCAAGAGAGTCATTTAATTGTAATGGTTCTAAAACAAATTATAGTAATCAGGTTAAAAATAAGAATAAATATTCTGAACCATATCGTAAACAACAGACTCCTGTTGCACATGAATTGTTAACTATGAATACTAAAAATAATAAAGGTAATTGGAATGATTATAACTTTAATAATTCAAATAAAAATAAAAAGAATGAATGCATATTTTGTGAAAAATCATCGCATATATCTGAGAATTGTGGTGAAGTTTCTTCTCTGTCTGTTGCAGAGAGGAAAAATATAGTTAAGCAAAAAAACGGCTGTTATGTGTGTTTAAAAACCAATTCTCATTTTGCTGACCGGTGCTTTTCTAAGATTAAATGCATAATATGCAGAAAAAGACATCTTTGCATATTGTGTCCGGAAGTGCCTATAAAGGAACAAATTGAAAACTTTACGGTTGAAGCAGAAAAAACAATAACTACGAATGCGTTAACTAAGGGTAAACAATTCTCAGATGTATTGCTCCAAACTTTAGTAGTAAAAGTTCATAATAATGGTAAAGAAATGCTCATAAGAGGCATTTATGATAGTGGTGCTATGCGTTCATATTTACGACAAGATGTAATTAACAGTATGAATTTTAAACCAGTAAATGAGATTAAATTACAACAATCTTTGTTTGGAGGTATTGAAGTTACTGAAAAACTTTATGAAACTTTTCATGTAGATATTAGTAATATTGATAATTCATATAAATGCAAAATTGAAGTGTTAAATCAATCACAGATATGCTCAAAAATAAATCGCATTTCCTCTAATGTTATTGCGCAAGACTGTGAAAGATTAAAGATTCCCCTTTCGGATTTCACAGAACTAAATCCAGATGTTGACCCAGAGATCAAACTTTTAATTGGGGCCGATTTTATGCCAAAACTACTAACGGGGAAAATGATTAACTTGCCGTCTGGTCCGATTGCTATTGAATCTAAGTTGGGTTGGGTGCTCCTTGGGAAATGTTTTGACTCTAACGCTCAGTCGATCGTGGGAACGAGGAATGAATCTAATGGATTTGTAAACTTAAATATGGCGAGCCATGTGGTGAATCTCTTAACAAGAGATCGTTGCATAAGTGACTTATGGCGATTGGATTCTTTGGGTATTAATGATCCTGTTTATTCTAACGACGACGAAATGGCGAAAGAAGTTGAAAACCATTTTTTGAGCTCCATACACTTAGATAATGACGGGAGGTATGAAATAGTATTACCATTTGTTTTGGATAAAGCGCGACTGCTTTTAAATATAAACATTGCAGAGAAGAGCGCTTTGAGTGTGAAAAAGAAATTAATTGGGTCTGATCAAATTAAGGATTACGGAGCGGTTTTTACTGAGTGGTTGGACTTGGGAATTATTGAGAGGGTGGAAAATGAGGAAAAAGTAATGGGTTGTCATTATTTGCCACACCGGCCAATATTTAAGGAGGGAAGTAGCTCCCCGGTACGTCCCGTGTTCAACGCTGGTTCCGCTGCGGCTGGCACTTTGTCGTTAAATGCTTGTTTAGCGACTGGACCTAATTTGATTTCACAAATTCCTTCCATTCTTAATCGTTTTAGGAAAAATAAAATCGCAGTTTCCGGGGATATTCAGAAAGCTTTTTGCATGGTGGGTATTCAGGAAAGCGATTGAGACTATTTAAGATTTTTATGGTGGGAGGATGATAATTTAAATAAACTTGTTACATATCGGCATAAAAGAGTTGTTTTTGGATTAACTTGCAGTCCTTATCTTTTAGCTGCTACTTTACGATATCATTTAAATACGGTTTCAGAAAATTTAAAAGAAACGGCGGACGTTTTAAGGTCTTCCTTTTACGTTGATAATTGCCTCGCGAGTGTAGATTCGGAGGTTGAAATGGTTAGATTTATTACCGAGTCGCAAATTATTATGTCTGCCGGACTTTTCAATTTGCGGGGTTGGCAAACTAATGTTCCGTTTTCTGTTATGAACGAGTGTCATAAGGCGGAAGTCCCAGTGTTGGGTTTGATATGGGATACAGAGAACGACACACTTGCATGTAAAATCGAACCAGTTTCAGAGTTGGAAGGGCTGATTACTAAACGAGTCGTTTTGTCTAAGGTGCATCAAGTGTTTGATGTAATAGGGTATACTGTTCCGGTGTTGTTATTGCCTAAACTCCTTCTCCAAAAAACTTGGGAATTAAAACTTAAGTGGGATGATGTTCTTCCCGATGATTTGGCAAATAAATTTAAAAAGTGGATTAGCCAATTACACTTACTGTCAAATATAAGGGTACCCCGGTGGCTGGCAATAGAGCCTATAAATCAGATGATAAGCTGTCACCTATTCTGTGATGCAAGCCAATTGGCGTATGCTTGTTGTGTTTTCCTACGCGTTGAAGTAGATAAAAATGTCAAAGTAACTTTATTAAGTGCTAGAAGCAAAATTGACCCTTAACTAAAACTACAATTCCGCGTATGGAACTTTTGGCTTGTTCGATCGGGGCCAGGTTATTATCTACAACTTTGAATGATTTACATATTCCGGATATGAGAATAAATTGTTGGACAGATTCATCTACCGCTTTGAGTTGGATTAAACGAAATCAAAATTGGGGAGTTTTTGTGCAAAATAGGGTCAAAGAAATCCAATCTCTAACTTCTACGGTAACATGGCAACATATCACTAGTAAAAATAACCCCGCAGACCTTGTTTCCCGCGGTTGTTCTATTGAACAGTTGTTAGAGGGACGTTGGTGGGAAGGACCAGATTGGCTTTATTTAAGTGAGGAAAATTGGCCTAAGTCAAATGAAAATCCGGACGAGGAAATAGTACGCACAGAAATGCGTAAGTCGGTTGTAGTGAACTTGAGCAAATCTGTGGATGATTCTAATTGGTATTATAAGTATTTCTCTTCGTATAAAAAGACTATAAGAATGATTGCCTGGATTTTAAGATTTGTTGATAAGACCAGGAAAATTAATATTAATTATACGAAAGATTTGTCTTTAAGTGAAATTGAACGAGGAGGAAAATATTTGTTCAGACTCATTCAACAAGAGTCATTTACGGGATGCTTTGATCCAAAATTGAAAAATCTCAAACCAATGATAGATAACGAAGGGTTATTGCGAGCTAAAACTAACCTTGTATTCAGAGATGATACGCATAACTTTAAATATCCTATAATATTGCCATCAAAGCACCCCGTGGTGAAGTTGTTGATTATGAGTTTTCATAAAGACTTATTACATGCTGGTACTTCTATGTTAATGTCGGGTTTACGTGAACAGTTTTGGATTTTAAAAGCACGTAAGACCATTCGTGATTGTTTAAGAAAATGTACAATATGTCAAAGATTTAATAACAAACATAGTGAAGCTCAACCTGGCATATTACCAGCAGATAGGGTGAGTGATACGGCAATATTTGAAATAGTGGGAGTCGATTTGGCGGGGCCACTTTACATTAAAGGTGGACAAAAAGCCTACATTGTTTTATACACTTGTGCTGTGTATCGCGCAATTCATCTAGAACTAGTGACGCTTTTGTCTACAGAAGCTTTTTTGCAATCATTAAGGCGTTTTATAGCTCGGCGTGGTAGACCCAAAATTATTTATTCCGATAACGGAACTAATTTTGTGGGGGCAAACAGAGTGCTTAAAGCCGTCGACTGGAAGCGGGTGAGTTCCCAGGCAGTTGACCATAAGATCCAATGGAAGTTTAACCCTCCTTCCGCCGCCTGGTGGGGCGGATGGTGGGAGCGACTTATTCAAATGGTTAAGAGAATATTAAGGAAAATACTGGGACGCGCAGCCCTTACGTACGAGGAACTGCTCACAGTGATTTGTGACTGTGAGCAAGTGGTAAATATTAGACCTCTCACTTATGTGTCCGAAGACGTTGACGTCGTAGCTCCATTAACACCATCCATGTTTTTACATGAGGTGAAGACGTCAGGTGTCCCGGATATTGATGAGGTAGATAACTCCGAGTTAAATAAGAGATCAAAACATCTCCAGGAGATACGTGAAGTGCTTCGATCACGATTTCGATCAGAATACTTGGGTCAATTGTGCCAACAGTCTTTTAAAGATAAATTAAAAAACCCATTTGCAGTAGGTGATATTGTTTTGTTAGAGGATCCAAACAAAAAACGTACCTTCTGGAGTATGGCTCGAGTGTTAAAATTGATTACTGGTAAAGACGGTCATAAAAGACTTGCTCTAATAAAAACGGAAACAACTGAACTATTACGACCAGTACAAAGACTTTATAGACTTGAACTTGATATTCCTATTAATGATAAGGCTGAAGAGTTAATTAATAGTGAAATTGTGAAAACTAGAAGTGGCCGAATTTCTAAGCCACCCAACCGTTTGTGAACTATATCATTGAAATGTTGTGTGTAATGTTTTCATTCGGTATTATAGTTTTTACTTGTTTCTTTATGAATAATTGCTTAAAATACTTTCTATTCAAGTGTTTAGTTTTCTAGTACTTTTTAAACGTATGTTTAAATATATTTGATTTTTTTTAAGTTAAAAACTTCAAAGGTGGGAATATGTCCTGAATTGAGTGCTTGTGTCCTTAATAGAGTGCTTCTCCCACGCGCATGCGCTGGGAGAGATTTAACCCTGAACTCCCTCCTTTGAGACCCCTTTAAGGTAGACTTTTTAAGATGCTCTCATGAGAAGAAGATGCGCAGTTTGGCGCTCCATATTTTCTATTGTCTCTGTGTGTGTGCTGTAATTATGTGCTGTTATGTCGTTTTCATTAATAAAGTAGCTCATTAGATTATCTTCGAACCCTCCTTTCGTCATTTACGAAGGAAGAAGTGATAATATCAACCTCCAGCATAAGTCACTTGAAATTCCGAAAGAACCTATTCATACTTTGCACCTTCACCCGCAGACAATCGTAAACCTAAACCTCCTACGACCCTGCACCAAAAAAGAACCGGTCTCGATAATTAAAGAAAAAGGCGACCATACCATAAATGAACTCACCACCAAAGCCCAAAATTTAGTATTAGCCTACACAGATGGCTCATCCGATTCAAATCTTGATGGAGGAGGTGCAGGAGTTTTCTTAACGGGTCCAGGCGATGAAAATGAGTGTCACAAAATTCCTGTAGGGAAAATTGCCTCCTACTATACATGCGAACTCGTTGCCATCAAGAGCGCATTGGAGATTTTCCTGTCCAAAAGCATCCACAGATCCAGCGGCATTACCATCCTTTCTGATTCAAGATCTGCCCTGCAGGCCATTCAGAAGGGCAAGTGCCAAATCAGCCATGAAATAATCCCATCCATCAACAAAGTCATCGCAGCCAAGAAAACCTGCACGTTACAGTGGATACCAGGTCATGCTAATATCCTTGGAAATGAAAAAGCCGATGAGCTTGCCAAAGAATCAAGAGCTTGCCCCCAATCATCTAACCTCATAACTCTCGTTGACGCCAATGCAGTTGCCAGCCGTAAACTTATCAAAAATAATTTTAAATATTCCATCCCTGCTCTAAATTGTAACCGTACAATATCTTCAATAATAGCCAGACTACGAACAAAACATTTAAAAGGAATGAAAATCTCAACGGAAGGACAAAGAAGCTACTCCACACAATGCCCAAACATTCCTGGTGTCCAACTGTCCCCGCAGCATATCTTTGGCTGCCCAGCAATTCAAGCCAGGCTCTTCAGGATTGGCTTTGAAGACCCAGAAGTTTTAATTCTATCCGAAGATGCAGAAGAAATAGCGAAAGCTGAGCTTCGGATCCATCTAGTTTTTGCACACATCATGGACACGACGACAACATAATATTTATGTAATATGCATGTTTGTATACATATATCTTTCTTATTCATAAATATGTTCGATGTACTTGAAAACCTATAATTCATCATGTCCGTGGAAAGACAAATTTTTAAAGGTAAATTTTAATGAGAAATTTAATTGTATGATCTGGAAAGATGTTATAGTTTCAATTCTTTCATCAATATTTTTGTTTCAAGATTTTTCGCGGTAAATGATACGTATTTAGAGTATGCACCCATTCATGTATTGATTAAATACAATTCTTGAAATTTTAAGTTTTGATATCTATCTTGCTAGTAGTTTATTCTCTAAATATATTGGTTTATTGTATAAAGGATTAAAAAACTCTTTAAATTGTTTGAACAAAACAATAACTTCGGAGTATAATTATCGTTTAATATAGTAATTTAATTATCGTTTTAGCAATATAATTATTGTTTTAACAATGTTATATCGTTTCGATTAGGTTACTTTGACGATGATGA
The DNA here is from genome assembly GCA_019343175.1 of Oedothorax gibbosus. Taxonomy (NCBI): domain Eukaryota; kingdom Metazoa; phylum Arthropoda; class Arachnida; order Araneae; family Linyphiidae; genus Oedothorax; species Oedothorax gibbosus. The sequence goes on along the minus strand of JAFNEN010000959.1, from coordinate 92,906 downwards.
AACTGTAACATGTGGAGCCCTTGAATTTCAGTGTGATGAACGATGTTTACCAAGATCACTGTTTTGCAATAATGTTTTTGACTGTGCAGATAAAACTGATGAAAATTATTGTGATAGTAAGTTTACTCGTTTGTGCACTGAATTAAAATTTAATTTAATTATTGTCCAATACCTATTTTAAAGCTAGCCTTTTTTAGAATATGGTAATTTTATACATATTTTTGTAGTTTTTTCACAGGCGTGGTATGAAATCGAGCCGGATACCTTGAAAAAGCTGGTACTTTTTATGAAAACAAGAGTTTTTGAACAAATAAAACAAGGTGGAAACTACACGAAATACTAAAATGTTTTATTTGATTACAAAATTATTATTTTTATTAAGTGTGCTTAAACTTATGTGCAGAAGATTTTGGTCATTCTTGTCATTTTAGTTTAAAACTTGCCACACATATTTCTTAGTATTTAATGTCTATTATTATTTTAATATGTTTTGATGAATAAATCATATAAAGATTTTATCTTGTGTCTCAATACTTTTGTATAAAACTAATACTTTGTGTTGTGCCTAAACTTTTGTGCAACACTGTGAGTTATACTTAAGTACCGTTAGTAGTCAGGTAATAATTGTAAATAGGATTTAAATTATGCTATTCCTTTATTCTAATATATTTTTAATGTCATTATAAACTTTGTTTAAAGGTGCTTATGATCAATCGCAATGTCCGTCTAACTGGTTCAAATGCTCAAGCCAAAGCAAATGTATACCTGAAAATTGGAAATGCAACGGTTTTCGGGATTGCAGTTACAATAGCGATGAAAATTCATGTTGTAAGTACAGTTTCGAGTTAACTATACTAACGTAATACTTATGTAGCCATGATAAAAAAATGTTAAGATTTTCAATTTTAAAAGTTAAAGAAATAATGCATTCTAGACGGTAACACCCGGCACATTAATAATTCTTTAACAAACCTCACTTGAAATGCAGATCTAGTTGGATTTTTAAACAATTGGTATAATAATAATTTTGGCATGCTACAATGACCAACTTTCTGTACAGTTTTTGCATTGTATATGTTGCTAGGATTAGTCTTCGTAAACGAACTATGTTTAAAAAAATTAAAACAATATTTTAAAATTTAATACAAATGAATTCCACAGAAGTTACCTTCGTAGGTTTTGTTCTTGGAATGCAAAATTTTTTTGTGCCAAGCTAAAAAAAATTCTACCTATTAAAACAACGTATGTAGGTAGTTGGTGCAAGTTAATTCTGTCTTGTCCGAAGTATTAACGTCACCTTCTTTGTCGCTATTAGAAGATTGGGTGTCACCACAGATCTCGCTCACTCCGCGACGTTGCTTAATTTCTGTTAAAACTCTTACTGTCCAGAAAATATAAAAAGAAAATGTAAAATCCGGAGCCGGTGTTATTTAAAACAGGATTTCATTGTAACCGCTATTGGTTAAAACCGGAAGTGGAATAAACAGTTATACCGAGAACCGGTGTTTTAAAAAAAACTTAATCTCTTAGATTAGTTTGCGCTGCAAAATCCGCAACCACTTTGCTGATCAGCGCCCTCTGACGTCTGTATCATTTTTTTTGAACCAGTTTTTGATGCATATTCCTCAATATTCTATTTAGCCACTATAGTTTGAATGTAAAATAAATAGTTTTGTATTTCTAGAGTTAATAATATAACACTGTGAGCAGAAAAATTGCATAACTAAACAAATAAGAATTTTCTGGAAAATTGTGTTCCTATTGCATTTGGCTTGTCGAAAAAATACAGTTTTGTTTATTGTAGTCTTAGTATTGCGGTAATTTATTTCAGAATTTTAACAATGGATACATCTTAAAAAATAGAACATTTAAGTAGTTTTAACTCAGAAAATCATATTCGGCAGTGATGTCTGTTCTTGTGTGTGACATTACTTGTTACGTAAGTTTTAATTACGGATGTTATGTGTTTTTGAAATTTTCTTTTAGATGATTGTTTACTTCAAATATAGACTTGGGCTATTTTCACTCAGTCTTAGGGACGTCAAAGCATCAGCGTTAAAAATTATTGGCTTCGATTCTGTGTTTTAAATAGTTTGCCTTCAAACTCGAAATTGCGTGACACGAAAATTTTATGTAGCTGATTGAATTTAATGAATATTACAAATAGTTTCGCAACACTCGTAAGTTTAAAATTCTTATTGAATCTGTATAGGTAAGTTTGTATTGGACTCTCAATTTGTATGTACAATTCACATTCATATACGGAGCAGCACAGCCATTCTGCCCTAACAAAGTAATTCGAAAACACCAAGAGAGTAATATAAATCCTCCAATGATTTATTATACCACAAACGCTTATATTTGCAGAAATAAGGAAATTTAAGTTTTGTTATGTTACAAATTAAAAGTATCTCACAAACAAATTAGTTGCAGTTAAGTCAATGGATAATTACAGTTATAGTGCAACTGACACGCTCACAACCTTTCACCAACAAGTACCAAAGACGACAAAAGTTAATTTCTGAGTTCTTGGTACATTTAATAGTACTGCATAGCAAGTATATTTTACATAATCTAAAAAAAATTATAATTAATATACATATTCATATCAACTAGCACCTGCAGACTTAGCACACGAATCGTTGGAGGAAAGTGTGCCTAAGAAAAATCTAATCAAATGGTTTCTGAGGAGAAGGAAATCGGGCTCGACAACCAACAAGTGGGGACACGAACTTCCAAGAACTGCAGTCGCTCTCTTTCTCGGAGATCGAGATTTCTTCGTCCAAAATAAGAACAAGACCATGGAAGAAATGAGCTACGAGCTGAGCATCCAACTTCTCTCGGACTTATCCAGGTGAAAATTGATTTTAGCTTTTTATTTACCTTTAGCCAGGGCCTGATCAAGGAAAGCTCTGACTATAGGCACAACACATTTTGGGATACCCTTTACGGAAAAAGTTGTGCATGCTTGTTCGTAATGATGATGTTAGTTGGCTCATGTATCTTATCTTTTGCTAATATTTTACCATCTTCCTTATAATAAATCAAACCAATCACTTTAGATCAATGTCTGAGTCAAAATCAATCTAAAACCAAAGTAGGTCTGGAATTTTTTTAAAAGTTACATAAATTCTGGTAATCAACAACATTTAGCATAATAGAAAGTAATATTTAGTGGCCCTTGGCCCGGGCCTAACAGGCCTTTTGGTAGATAAAGCCCTGCCTTTAGCTGATATTGATATTTTTCACACATTCAATTATTCTTTCAACTGCTCTTCAATTCTTAGAACAACTAAAGTATGTGTAGTAGCCATTGATTTCGTACGGCTTTCAAGTCAGTTTTCAACAATGCAAACATTTGTTTTTATTGGAATATATACGAAATTACACCACCTTGTGAGTTTTGATTTATATTCATTGACTTATAATCAATTTCTATAATCAATACTTTTATTATATTTTTTTAAACTTAATTATTAAAATAAATACTTTTTAATCATAATATCATGATTAAATATTCATCGATAGATGTTTGACCGATCGGACATGATTCATGAATAACCGATATAATGGAAAGTTTTCTGTTAAAATATTGTACTAAAAAACTAAATGGCTAATCCGCAAAACATAAATATGATCAGAAATTGCTATTGGAGATTTTGCGTTTTAAATAGTTCTTAATAACGGTACAGTCAATACAGTAGTAGTAACAGTAACAACAGTAATAGTTTCTTTATAATGGTACAGTCTGAAATTCTGTCTTTAATGCTAGCTAATGCAGCGTTGAATACATGGTGTCCATAAATTTAAACTACTTTATTTTTTTGTGTAACTCTTCTAATAGATATACAAATAACACTTTCAGAGATGGACAGGTAAGAAAGAAAGACTTGGCAAGCTTCATCCACGCTTTGTTGGTCACGTGCATTGATCCCCGAGACTTCCATGGGAAAGACCTTGTCTCGGAACTTCGACGGAAACTGGAGGACAGCGCTACTACCCCCAACCCGTTTGACATCCTGGCACTGTGCAATGCCGGGGACAAAATGACGAAAAAAGACGTCGAGAGAATTGCCGCTGCTTACAATAATCGAAGCAGACCTTTTTGGATAGGTGAGCAACTGTGTATAGTAGTGACATTAAACCCGTCGGTCAAAATATCAGTAAATTTTTATTTACTATTGTTTAGATCTTATATTCTAGTGGCTGAAGAACATACGTAGAGGAAGAGTACACGTTAAAATTAGAAACCGTAACTACACATGCTGATACTGGTATATATCTGCTTTGTGAAAACTGACCACATATGTTACGTGTTTAAAGCATTTGAGGAGTTCTGTGGAAGAACCCCTTCATCAACTAGGGTCTGCTTGGCGGGCATTGGCTACCGGAAACAGATTTCTTCATTGGTTCTTTTCTCTTGTCACCAGCTGCAGACTTGTGTCTCGGGGGAATATCAGTCGGTAGAAAATCGTAGTTTAGGACTTCTTAATTTACGAATCTTAAAATTTCAATTAAGTTTTTTAGAACTATGCGTGATCTTAATATCAGATGCTGGTATCTCTTCAGATTTGTTATTTAACACTTTCGCTACGTAAGCACCTTGTTGCCGCGTAACTAGTTATAGGAATATTATTATCGAATCCTTAGTAGTACGGCCGTCTGGGCTGTTTTAGAAGTTAAAAAGTTAATGTATCTCAATTAAACCCGAAACTAGATTTCAGGGTTGCCGCTAGAGAAGAAACAAGTAGAAAAAACCGTTATCCTTTCACCAGTTTAGGCGATGACTCGCTATCTTAGCCAAATATGCCTGATACGGATAGATATCCAGTCGATGGAGCCCAATAAAAAAAAAATCTGCTGGGACAGCAGCGGGAAACTGCTGTCTTCCAGCAGCCGAACTGCTGATTCGGTGCCGAGAAAAAGTGTACTTAAAAGTCAATAAAGTGTCCGCGGAAAAAGTGACTGTCCAGCAGTGCTGGCCATCAGCGATCCATCACTTATTTCCAGACAGCTGCATTTTCTGCAGCAGTGAAACGTCATAGTTACCCAACAGTTACTGCTGTTTTCCAGCGGCAATTTAGCAGCGGGCCAGAAGCAAGTGCGATTTACCAGCACTTTTCTAGTAAGCCCCCCAGCAGGATGCTGCTGTATGACAATAGCAATATTGTGGCAATTCAGCAGTATTTTTCCTGCAGCCTTATCAGAAAACTGCTAAATAACGGCAGCAATACTACAGCAATTCAGCTTATTTCCCCTGCAGCCTGCCCAAAACAAATTCCAGTGCAGTTCCAAAATGCAGTTATTTTAAATAGGCAACCTTTATTACAAAAGTACAATAAAATTATTCCAAAGAATTAGCTTCTGACAGGTAACATTAATTATAATTAAATTTTACTAAAAAAATTAACACAAGATTCAATTATATATTTTAAAATACATATTTATTTTTGAAATTTTTCAATAACAATTTTCTTCTTGACACTTCTACATCAATCGATGCTTTGAATCTTTTTGAGTTTGACGAACAGCAACTGAAAGAAAAAGAAATATCAATAAAAGAAAAATACAAAACTGTTGTTTACACAAAATACTACTAATCCAACAAATAAAAAATCCTATAAAAATAATTGTATTATATCCTAAACATGTAAACTTACTTGTTAAGTTTGTTACAAGAATAAGGTAAACTAAAATGTGCGCCAGATGCGGCAATAGTTTAACAATAATCCCAATTTTTAAAATAATCCCCAGTGTATATAATCTCAATTTTAGAAAAGCTATGATATTATGCCCGGTCTCGATTTAGCAATTCGAGTTATGTTGCCAAGCAACGAAAATGCAAAAATGTGGAAACATTCCAATTCATATTTTATTCAACTCGATAAGTAAAACAACCCTATGTTAAATTTTCCAGCTCGTAAACTGTCGGACCGGCCATTATACCATATATGTACCTACTTAAGTTTGTTTTTCTACTATCGGGAAGCCCTGCTATCTAAAATTACCCAAATACGTATCCGTTTCGTTTGTTATAGTTTTTACGAAAGGAAACAACTTAAATAAAGCATGAGTTATAGAAATTTTATGATTTCATAATTTAAAATCTAGTCACTGAAACAAATATGGCCAGGCTTCCAACTTTATGATAATCTTAACACGGTATTTACTTAAGGAAATGCAATCGATACAGCGAAAAGCAAACTAATACAAAATGAAATCAAATTAATCTAATTCTACGTTTAAAACTATACTGGTTATCAAAATTCCACTATGAACGCTACGTTTTGCATATTAAATTGACCTAACTTTTTACTTACCAAACACATAAAAATAGTACTAATAAAGGTTTATAATTACCTCTCAATGTTGTCTAGACCACTAATCCGAAGGTGAAAGTATTAAAAAAAATGCAAGTTGGAATTGAAAACATAAAACTAAGGTGATCGTTCTAAAATCGTTTGCCAAAATATTATTACTTATCTGCGCATGCTCACAATCACAACTACTCTCAAACTGATGTTTGCCACCACTGGCTCAGCAGAAATACGACAGCACTAACCCAGCATACTGTAGACCAGCAGCAGCCCACCAACAATTTGCCAACAATCAGCACACTTATGCCAGCAACGTAAAGGTGCACTTTCCAGCAGAAATATGCCTGCACAAGCACCAAACCATCACTTCCAGCAGTTAATCAACTGCTGGGGCAGCAGTTCACTGTTTACTGGGAGGTTTTTTTTTCCCCACAGGACTCTTCCTTTTAGGAATAGTCTCGCCCACGTAGTGCTCCCTTCACCAGTATAATACGAGATATACGAGATAATATGAGAGACGAGATATACGAGATAATACGAGAGACGAGATATACGAGATAATACGAGAGCCGTACTGCATGAAAAAATAAAGCAAAAAAGCATGTATAATACAAATATTTTTGCATGGTTTAAATTTTTCAGACAACCAAGCTATGGCCGCAATTGCTCTCGCTTGCATATATAATACTTCTGACTTCACCATTGACGAAAGGATGTTGATAGACATGGAGAAGGATTTGAAGAAGCGACAGTTCAAGAATGGAACTGTCGAAAACATTAAAACAACAGCTCTGGTAGTCCAGGTAAAACGCAATTTAAATGTAGTAATAAAATGAAATAATTTTCATGTAATAAAACATCACAAGTATTATAACTGTCTAAAATTTTTAACCGGTAATCCAGCGATCTATGTGTAAAAGCCCACTACCATCTATTTTCCCTCAAACGAACAATGAAAATGGCCTTTTAAATGGTACTTATAAGTACCGTCAGTAGATAAAGGGTTAAAGCCAACTTACACATCAAGATTAAAACAATATTTTATTTTAGAAAAATACTACTTAGATTACTCTAGGAGGGGGAAATATTTGTTTCCAAATAATCCCAAATTTAGAGGATTATAAATTAATTTATGCATTACTCTTAGGACAAGATACTTAATTCTGAAAAGATAACATTTATATGTTTAGTAAAAATCACACATTGTTTTCAATGCTTAATATTTTTACAACCTTAATCTAATTTTAATAAGATTGGTTGATTAAGCCGGGCACACATAAGTCATAGCACATAATTCCTAGCCCATAAACATTTCCTAACACAAAAACATTTTTGGTGTTTCCAGGCTTTGATTGCCACCCAGAGTCACATGAGAGAGTTCGACTTGGAAGGAGCTATCCATTCTATTGTCCAAAGTCAGCATAAAGACGGCTCCATCGGTTCATTCTTAGAATCTTACTACATTCTGCCAACTCTCAGCAACTCGAGTCTTCTGGACATCAACTCGAAACACTGTGAACGACCAACAACCAGTGGTATGTTGTTTGCTTATTTAACCTCTTAAAAATCGTAAAATGGTCAAGAAAACTGCCATGAAAGTGCTTATTTGGATGTTATTGGCACGTTACCTAATGGACTCTCCAGCCATTGGCATTTTAATTGGTGGATATAAGTTAGTTTTAGTCTTATTGGCGAGTCACTACTGAACATGGATAGCCCAGAAATATCACGGGAGCCCAGAAATGTCATTGTCACTACTGAACATGGATAGCCCAGAAATATCACGGGAGCCCAGAAATGTCATTGTCACTACTGAACATGGATAGCCCAGAAATATGACGGGAGCCCAGAAATGTCATTGTCACTACTGAACATGGATAGCCCAGAAATATCACGGGAGCCCAGAAATGTCATTGTCACTACTGAACATGGATAGCCCAGAAATATCACGGGAGCCCAGAAATGTCATTGTCACTACTGAACATGGATAGCCCAGAAATATCACGGGAGCCCAGAAATGCCATTGTCACTACTGAACATGGATAGCCCAGAAATATCACGGGAGCCCAGAAATGCCATTGTCACTACTGAACATGGATAGCCCAGAAATATCACGGGAGCCCAGAAATGCCATTGTCACTACTGAACATGGATAGCCCAGAAATATCACGGGAGCCCAGAAATGCCATTGTCACTACTGAACATGGATAGCCCAGAAATATCACGGGAGCAAGAAGGAAAGAGTTGACTGGAGTGGTTGCCGAGTCTCCAAACCGAAGTCTTATCTCTGTGTTAATCTAAAGGGTGAAAATAATTTTTCCAGACAAATTAATCTGGCTGTATTAAATATTTTGCAGACGATATTTTTTAGAGCTGACACAAACTTCCTTATAATACTACTTTTTGAAATGGGTTCGAATATTTTTTTTTTAATTTTCAACCATAATTTTAAAACAAAATAATCGAACCCATTTCAAAAATTGGTAGTATAACCACTTTTAAGTCAAATAAAATTATTGTATAAAAGTAACGTCTGCAAAAATATTCAATACAACCGGAGTTATTTGGCTTTGAAATTTGTTTGCTATGGATTAACACAGAGAGAAGACTTTAGTCATTCCTCTTCAATAAAGGTTAATTTGCAAAACAGGTCTAAATCTTCGCTAATTTAATGAAATTTTAACAGCAATGTTTAATTATTAGATTTTTGTAAAAACTTAATTTGATATCAAGTATATAAAAAGTTCTAGTTTTCTATAAGTTAAACGGAATTATTTTTTATAAATTGGTCAAAGAAAAAAATAGTAATAACATCAAATTTCACGAAACTAAAGATTTTTTCTTTGATTTAAGAATATTTATAAAAATAGACAATAATAAAACCTAAACTAACTTTTATATCTTCTTTCTATTCATAATTTTTCTTATCATATTATTTATGTTTTTACTTATACATTTTACTTGTTAGTTCCTGTATTCCTAATAGTATTGCTGAATTTTTATGATATTTACTTTTGATACATAAATCAGTTTGGAATACTGTGATGTTGTGAAGTGAGACTAAAGTATTGTAGTAAAAGATACTAATCTCGGGGTAATCACAGCACAACGTTACAAAATAAAATATAAATTAAGGCCTTTGGGCTAAACACCGAATTGGAGAACATAGAACAGGATGAGAACACATATTTACTTTTTACCGTGAAAATATCTTACATACGCAAATGAACAACAGTCCTGGCGCGATAGGTCTACCATAACAGGATAGTTATGGCCCTGATGGGGAATGACCGCGTTACAATAAGTCATGTTTGGCGCTTTTTTAGACGCATGGATCAAGTTCTAAGTAACAGTGTTTTGTTTTAAGAGGGACTGTCAGTCCCATAGAGCTAATGCATTAGTTTTGAAATCACAACTTTTGCAAAAGAATTGCTTTGAGATATTATCTCATTTTCACCAGGTATATGAATCATCATAACAGCAATTTAAAACAAAATTGTAAAGAAAATAACATCTGGTTATTTATGTATTAGTTGATAAATTTTTAAAATAGTGTCGCAATCTACTGATATTTTTGGCATTTTAAAACTTAAAAGAATATATAATTAAATAACTAGATAACGCATTCGTTTCATTTCGATTTTATGCTGATTTCCATACCTGGGGAAAAGGGGCTAACATGGCAGAGCAATACTTCTGCGGAAGTTGTGATTCCAAAAGTAATGCATTAGCTCTATGGGACTGATAATCCCTCTTAAACCTACTCGTTTTTCCTTCTAGAAGAGGAAGCCCTGAGCGAGTTCCAGAGGACCCGTGGAGAAAAGATGAGCACCCAGCTGTCTGTGTGGGTTGGGAGTGGGACGGACATCAAGAGAAGCTGGACACTGCGCGTCCCCGTCAACAGCTCCCTCTACCACATCATGGAGATTTCCAACAAGCTGGATACCAGGCAGAGGTAACTTGGAAGTGTATTCATAGAGGTCATAGTAAAAGTATTGGAGTGGCAGATCACGTGGACTTCCAATTGTGGCGGCGGTACACGCACGGAGCCAAGATTACCATGGCAAACTTGTCGTTGTTGCCACCTCTTTACTGAGTAAAAACTACGGCGTCATCGAAGAAATACCATTTAATACTAAAATTATAAAAAAATACCATAAAAGTACTAGAAAAGCGTTTCACGTATTTCTTTATAAAGTTACTAAAAAGAGTGTAATATAATACAGCTAATATTTTTTATGCTATTGTAATTTTAATTTTAGTATTAAATGGTACTTTTTCGTCGTATTTCTCATTAATGGGGTCGAAACACTGGCAAGTTTGTCATGGTAATCTTCGCTCCATGCGTGTCCCGCAGCCAAAATTGGAGGTCACGTGATCAGCCACTCTAATACTTTTGCTATGATCTATATGGGTGTATTAGAGTCTTAAAAGGTGACTCAACTTAGATGGCTTGGCCGGCCACATATACATAAATGGGGGTCTGAGGCGTTGTCCTTTACTTCTGTGTCTCGGATGTTGTCCACATAATCGGGACTTCCTCGATCACACTTGCGCAGTAGTTGGCATTCAAATATCCTAACTGAAATTAGCTCCCACGTCTTTAAATTTGCACCTAATTGCCTCAAGTGGTGCACAGAAGCTTTGGCCAACATAACAGTTGAGCATCAAGATGAGTTGTAGCGACTTAGGCCGAAATTGAACTGAAACGCTTCGAATTCACGCAAGTTGGCTCTGCGATACGATCGCTTTAAGCTCCGCCTTGCGAACGTTCGCGATTACTTATTTAACTCGCTATTACTATATTAACTTACTTATACTCGCGATTACAGTATTTAACTTCTCAAACCCTGAGAATTTGGCACCAATAAGTATGATTTTTCTATCTTGAAGCGACCATCTTAGAATATCTCATCGCCGGAAGAGTTTAGTTTGAATTGTCGTCGCACTAGAGCTACACGAGGGCAATTGGCGACGGGCATCGTCATTTAGAACCGTAGTCCAGTGAAGAGCCGGCACATGAGTAGGCATCCAATGCAACCGTTAAGGGCGACATCGTAAGCAGCATTGGAACACTTTGGAACATATTTAACGTGCACTCCCTTTATATGGGGTTTTATTCGTTGGACATTTTTTTTGGCTGCACGGACCATTTATAGGTCGGAAGTTATTTTGGCGATTCCCGGACCCGAACCTGGGGAAGGATCTGTTTCAGTTCGATTAGGAAACGCACAAAATCTACGAAACTCCGCCCATTTGCAGGCGAATCGTTCACATCGCGTTTCAGTTCAATTTCACCTGTAGATAGCTTGGCCACATATACAATGTATATGTGGCCAAGCTATCTCTCCCCCCTTTATGTATATTATACAATATACATAAAGGGGGGTCTCAGGCGTTGTCCTTTACATCTGTGTCTCAGATGTTGTCCACGTAATCGGGACTTCTCTTCTCTGGCAACACCTGCGTAGTAGTTGGTCATTCAACTATCCCAACCGAAATTAACTTCCTCGGCTTTAAATGGAACCTAATTGCCTCGGGAGGTGTAAAGAAACTTTTGACAGCATGCAAGAACTATGCTCCTCGGCGCAACAGCAAATTAGTAGACCAATGCCTACCGTGCCCATTCCAGCTTACGTGACCAAGGGCTCTGGGGTGATTGACATTTGTCCCGGTTAGGTGATCAACCTCACACGGAACCCCCAGTTTTAAGTTCCTAAGCATGCGTGGTCCTCTTTTTATCTATCCACTTAAGGGATGAAAGGATGAGTTAACCTTGTCTAATCCGGGACTCGATCTCCGGACCTGTGGCAATGCAAAGCACTACCACTAAGTTTTACTGGGCCTTAAAACAATGAGTTGTTGCGACTTATATGTACGTTATAGTACGAATCGATAGTGAGAGACACTAGAACCTATGTAAGAGATGTGCAAGATAAAAACTGAATGAGATGTTAGACTACGTCTCTGGCCAGCCTCGCAATTTTGGACGGCGGAGGAAACCCCTTCCAAAATGCCAGAGAGTCCTCTGTGTGATGAAACGCTATCTGTTCTCTCTCTGTTCGGAATCTGGTCTAGTCGGACGACGAAATCTTCTTTAGAAACCTGTTCGGAACTCGGATAAGTACATTCGGCTGAGATCGAGTGTTTTTTTTTTTGTTTTTCAGAGAAGTCAATTCTCCAAACATTAACGGATACAGAGATCCCATCTGTAGCCTAAATTTCGTAGGTCGGATGATTACTTTTCCAGGGCAACTGTAAATAGTTGTATAAGTTAGCTTTCTTATTCTTTAGCAAATAAAATAATAATTTATTAAAAACCGGTATCTTAAACAGATGTTAAAATTTTCTATGAAAATATCAGATAAATATATACAAAACTAAATTTATTACACTGTTAAATATTGATAAACATTTTTAGCACACTAGTTAATTTAAAGTTACACTAGTTACAGAAAAGTCTATTGCTAACTAATTCACTCATAATTTTTCTCACGTTAATTTATAAGTGCTTTAGAATCTACACTAATTAATTCCAGATTATTAACAATACATTAATTTTAGAATCGCATACAACGTCATCAATGGTAAACCCTATGTCTCGTCCCTGATTGGCCTCCAAGATGACATTGAGATGGGGAACTATTGGTCCATGTACGTAAGAGAGCTAAATTCTGGGGAAGACCCGAAACTTGTTGACAAAAGTAAGTAATGAAGTTATTTTATTCCTTTTATTTTTCCATTGCAATTAGTTTAAACAACGTGATGTTTATACAATGCCGCCGTTTCAGATGATGTAACTCTCTTGATTTCATTTTTTGCTCATATTGCTATTTCATTGGTTGTTACGATTTCACTCTCAAAATGAGCTTCTTTATCGTCTGTAAAGCTTTGGTTTGTAAGAACTCATAACGCACGTCAAGGCGTTAAAAAACGACCTGCTCCGCGATATCAGCGCTCTTATTTTCGCTTGGGTGGTTTGTTAGAATGCACGTCTAGCGATGCGTCCCCACCTAATGCATGCGTTGTATGCGCAGGCCATTGTTATCTCTTTAGAATAGGTAGAAACATCGGCTATTTCGCACGTTTTGAACGCTCTAATCAGCCCACGACTGATTCGAGATTTGCGAACGCTGAGATCAACGTTATTTTTGGTGCCGCGGTCACGTGAAAACTAGGGCCAATAACAGTGGCGGCCCGTGATCAAAAATGTTGGTGCAGCCGAGGAAACGCGACACCCCCACCCCCCTCCACACACAAACTTTAGTTAGCTGAGCATAAATTGAGAAGCATATAATAATTAAAAAAGTATATAAAATTATAGAAAATAGAAAAACTTACTTTAAAAAAAAACATAGCAGTATTACTTAAGTATATTTTATCATAGCGGTGCTCCATTTTTTATTAAAGAACAAATAAAACATTAAAACAAGAAACAAAAGCATTCCGTACACACCGAAAAATAATAATCGTTTGAACGCTGAAGCGATGAAGAGTTCAAATTCTTGATTCTCCCATCATCACACATGGCTTAACACGTGTTTGGCAACCACCAACCATATCAGCGAATTCCAACTGCAGCCGAAAAGCGTAATATCGTTCTGGGCGGAACCCGGCGCCTTAATCCATTTAATTGTACGTGAATTAAGCAATGCATTTTCTTCGTCGTCATGGCAACCAGGCTCGCGTCCTGCACCCCTTCTCCCATTACTGAGGGCTGGGGAGCCCAGTCGGTTAGGCACTCGCCTAGCATGCGAAAGGTCTCAGGTTCGGGTCCGGGCATCGCCAAAATAACTGCCGACCTATAAACGGCCCGTGAAGCCAAAATTGCCCGACGACTAATACCCCGTGTGCCCCCCGTACCCGGAGTGCAGGTTAAATATCCTTCAAAGTCCTAACGCTGCGTACGATGTCGCCCTTAACGCCGGTTGCGTTGGGTGCCTACTCAGGTGTCGGCTCGTCACTTGATTGTGGTTCTAAAATACGAAGCCCTTCGCCAATAGCCCTCGTGTAGCTCTAGTGCGACGATAATTCAAAACTGACCTGACCTGATCTCCCATTACTCTTCACGGGCTGCAGTCAGTAGGATTGGATTATTAGCAGGCAACTCATTTGATACAAAAATAGGTACCTTTTATAAATCCCACTATTTGAGCGAAATTTTCAATTTTGGCGTGAAAGCGTTGCATTAAAAAAATGCGCTCCTTTGGAAAATTATAATAATGGATAAAAATTACATGATCGGATTAGGAGTTTTGTTTTAAACTGAATATTTAGGTACAGCCTGGCTGTACTTGCTGTATGCCACGAGCCGCCACTGGCCAATAAGAAAACCGGAAATTCGGACTCGCAGCTCAGCATCCGATTTTGTATTCTTACAAACCAGGGCTTTACGGATGCAAAATTGCACGCTTTATTCAGCAGTTAGCTTAGCAAATACACGCGATCAAATTTATTGGTAAAGAATAAATCATTTTACTTACAATGATGTTGTTCCGGATGATGTGTTTCTTTTCTTTCCGTTGTGATCCTATGTTTTATTTTTTGCTCTTTTCGATTTCAATGGCTTTTTCAATTTCACTCTCAAAATGAGCGTTTCTTCGTCTGCTTGTTTAGAGTTTTATGTTTCGTTTATTTTAGAGTTCTTTACTTGCAACTTTTTTTATTCCTAATATTTATTGAACTTTATCGGTTTTAATTCGACATAAATTTCAAGTCTGCAAAGCATTACAAAAACGCCATTGATGTTGGAAAACTTCTGTTTTGATGGCAATATGTCTTATTCGGAGTAATTAAGCTTAATACTGGGAGAGAAATTTAACACGAATCACGAACTGAGAAAAGCATTAGTTCAACTGAAAAAAAAAGTTTGTACATGACATTCGTTTTAATAAACGTAATAAAACATTGTATGTTTAAAGCAAATGTAATTCTAGAAGGACCAAAAAATGGAAACAAGACCACTGTAACTGTTGCCACTCAAGAAACATGCTCATTTATATTACAAAATTTTTATGTTGGAATAATAAACCAACGTAATTTTGTTGAAGTGTAATCTTGTTTTCACAGTATTATCAATGTATTTAAAATTTTATTTCTGTCACCAGATGATTATAAATGAATACTCCATACTTTAAGTTTTGAAATTTAGTAAAATTATATAAAATAAATTTAGTAAAATTATGTAACATAAATTTAGTAAAATTATATAACATAAATTTAGTAAAATTATATAACATAAATTTAGTAAAATTAAATAACATAAATTTAGTAAAATTAAATAAAATAAATTTAGTAAAAGTAATTAAAAAAAATGTAGTAAAATTATATAAATTAAATGTAGTAAAATTATATAAAATAAATGTAGTAAAATTATATAAAATAAATGTAGTAAAATTATATAACATAAATTTAGTAAAATTATATAAAATAAATTTAGTAAAATTATATAAAATAAATTTAGTAAAATTATATAAAATAAATGTAGTAAAATTATATAACATAAATTTAGTAAAATTATATAAAATAAATTTAGTAAAATTATATAAAATAAATTTAGTAAAATTATATAAAAGATAGTTTTTTAAAATGTGCGTTGCTAGAAATCCTGTTTTTCTAATCCTGTTTTTCTTCTTCCTTTACTGTAGAAACAAATTGAGCCCCATCTTACTTATTGGGCTCAATTTGTTTCTACAGTAAAGGAAATATATTTAAAACACTAGGAAAACTGACGATAACGATTTTTAGCTATAATTATACTTTTTAGTCGACTATTCTCACTTATTGGGCTCAATTATTATTACTTTAGTAAATTATCGATTATAATGTCTTTACTATATTGATTGTCTTACAGTTTTTTTTGTTATATTCAATATATAATTTTTTTAGTTGCCTGGACGGGCTTGAGCCACTTAGCGATTAACGCAATTAGTTAAATGAGGTTTATTTTCTCTTCTTTTATTCTTTGTAACTGAAAGGTCTTTTTCTCAACAATGTTAGTGATGAATAATTCAAAAATGTTGAATCTAATCCTTTTATATCGACTTGTCCAAGCGTTTCTCATTTGCAAATATGCATTTGGAATTGTAAACTAAGTGGTTTACTATATTTTTTCAAATTTTTTAGGTCCAGTGGATGTAAAGATTGAACCAAACCAAGAACTCATTATATGGTATAAATCAAGTTAAACATGAAGGCGCATTTCAATGAAGTCGTTTATTATATAAATAAATATTGATTTATTCTGCTGAAATTTGCTTTTATTTAATGAAATTCGTACGAATCTGCACAAAAAATGTGTTAGAAATTTTATTTAAAAAAAATCAATGATTGAATCCAATATAAGGACAATCCAAAAGTTTAACTGTTAATTTTACAAATTAGTATTTTACAGATAAAAGCACGTTCTGATTACAATATTCTTATCTGCATAGTCTTTGTTTAATGTCATTAAAACTTCCGAATTTTTAACAATTTTGATTACTCTTTAAAATGTAAATTTTTTCCTAAACAGACCAGCGAAACATAGTTATGATTTTATATAAAAAAGTGGTATTATTATATTTTGAAGTTTTGGCAAACTTTATCGTCTATTATATCACACCAATAAACGCATGTAGCACGTAACTGTGTGCTGTGCATGTTTCAGTTCCCAGTATCTATTAGTCGGAAAAAAACTTCTGAGTTTGGTAAAATATAGTTACAGATTGATCTTTTAATAACAAACATTTTGGACGTTATTATTACGTGATTTTTATTATTTTTGTTTGATTCAATTGTGGGATGTAGTTAAAAAAACTCACATTTTCTTAATCATATCTAAGATTTAGAGCCCTAAGAAACTTGGACAGGGCTTCAGGAGGCATGTCTACTTATTAAAATACTCAAAACATTGACTCAAAATCAAAACAACATCCAATCGTGTTAGCGCATGCGCACTACAAAAGCAAACAATAACAAATGAAATCTTTTGAAGTAATATTTAAAGAATTTAACGAATAAAAAATGGAGATAGTAAAAACAAAATAAAATTTCAAAAGAAGACGATCAATTTATTTAGTAATTATTTAACGGTTCGTCTTACTGGATTTTCACGTTTATCGACGGATAAAGTCAAGCCCTTGTTTTGGGCTCGTCTATGTGTTTTTTAAGCCCTGTTATGGTCACTCACTGTTAGATGGATGACGTAGTTTTGAAACTAATTATATTAATTAAAAAAATTATAATCAAATATGAAAAAACTAAGCCTCAGGTGCACACGTAGGTATTAAAAGGAATCTATATTAAAAATTTCAAATTTTTCTGGGCAGTATAAGTAGGTCTTTTACGATCCACAGACAAACAGACAGACTCTTTCTTTTATTATTATAGATAGATTAACATACGGAAGAACAATCAAAATTACTATTTTTTGTATTTACATTTTGTAATCTACCTTCTTCTGCTAACAAAGCTTGAGAAACATTTACCGAAGTAAATTCTGCATCAGGTAATTGATACAATTGTTGTACTATGAGCATAAATCGCTCAGGTAAATTGGAAATCATTTTATAGGCTAAGTGACTGTCATCAACACTACAATCCGAGTTCTTTAGTTGCCGTTACATGCCTTGAAGACGGGCAAGATATATTGAAACAGTCTCACCTTTCTTCATCTCCGCTCCAAAATATTCAGCAAGCAACCTTCCAATCAAGGCTTTACATGAGGGCTGCAAGTTCTGTTGAAGAATCAACCAGGCTTTGGCAGGATCTTTCTCGTCCACATTCAGTGGCTTGATCTCGGGCTCCAAGGCACGGTAGATGACAGATATGGCTTTATCCTGACGTCTGGCAAAGTCGTTCTTCTCTTTAGTTGGTGCAGTGTCTGCTGGGGGTAACTCGGTCTCTAAGACGATCCCATGAAGGCATCGATCTCTTAGCAACATCTCTACATCAACACGCCACTCTCTGAAGTTAGCTGATCCCTTTAGTTTAGGGAAATCCAATATACCGCTACCAAAATCCTCCATACTTTTAACTTCAACTTTAAAAATTTAAAGTGCAAAATGCGTTTAAGACCATTAATTAAGACCATTAAGTTTGGAAACAAATAGTCGACTTAAAGTATGTAATGCTTTTCAGGCACTCAATCAGAGTCGGAAGAGGAGAGTTTGTCTGATGACATGACCCAGAGGGAAACTACATGGACCGCACAGCAAGCTTTAAAACAATTGAACTTTATTAGGTCAAATTTCAATAGCACCGATGACAATATAAATGGACTTTTTTCCGATTTAAAAAAATAAATTAGAAAAAGAGGTGGTTTGCAAAAAATCGAAAAAAATGAAACAGTCAGAAATTTCTTCTTACTTTAAAGAGTTTTAATTGGTATACATACTAGTTTGTTAAAATAAGTTAGTGTAGTATTTTTTCCACATACTACAGTTTGTTCAAAAGTAAGTTAGTATAATTCTTTGTATATGTATTTGCGAATTAATAAATAAATGTAATGATAAATGGATTTTTGTAATTTTTTTAATAGTTAATAATACGCTGTAAAATGATATTTCAATTTTCTAGCTAATTCACTTTTTTTACTCTAGGAGCGACCAACCTCCATTTACGACCGATTTATTAAGGAACGGGAGGTTGGTCGCTCTTAGAGGTTTCACTGTATTAGACATATTTAATTTATTCATATATAAACTATTGAATTTTTTGTATTCTATTGTATTTTCCTAATAATTTAGAAATTTTATTTAAAATCTTTAGATTTTCCAATCAATGTTACAATTTGCCCTAGATTTATAGAGAAATTGAAACACCACACCAGTTTGTTATATTTATATATATGTATATTTTTAATTTTAAATAAACTGTGGAATTAGGCCATGCAATTCATATTTTTAGAATAATTTTTTCTTTTTTTTTAATTTTTGATATTTAAAATTTTTCTTAATTCACTCCGTTGACGGTACTATCTTTTCTTCTTATATACTTCCAATCTAAATATTTTTATACAAATCTTTAAAAGTATTTGTAACAATAAATATGAGTAATATTTATTAGTCATGCATCATAGAAATGCAATTGTATAAGAATTTGATGTATAACAGATTTTTTTTACTATATCTTGCAACCACAAAATCTTCACAACTGATAATATCATCGAATAACCATATGATGTAGACCTTTGTAGCCGTCAACTTAACCTTTCGTAATGGCTAAGGCTATGAGGGCGTGGCCGAGTGTCTGAGCGCTGGGATTGGTGGCAATCGCCGATACCCATATAGTTTCAACCAGTCAAATTGGTACGATTGACATCTGACGATCGGACTTTCTGCAACCATGGCTGCTTGGCGAAATTTGGCGCCTTTATATATCTGCACTTTAATTGTGAACGCCACACATATTTGTTGTTGTTCCAGCTATCCAACGCGATTCGAATGCTATCATTTCTAACTTTATTTTCTAAACGAAATGGCTTTAAATGTGGAGAAAATCTTCAATTATGAGTTTCAAACTCACATGCAGGGTAAGCCTTTGCAAAGTTCTGCAAAGATCATCATATTGAACGTGTTTGTGAAGCTAAGAGAGCAAAATCCTACACAGTCAGACAAAGAGCTTTTCAGCATGACTTCAGAACTTACCGGCGTTTCAACTCGAAGGATTCAAACGATGTCACAGGAATTTAAAGAAAAAGGCTTGTTATCAACTCCCGGAAAAAAACGACCTTCCAGAGTTGGAAAATATACAAGAAAAGTGAAATATAGCGACTTCATTCTTAATACGTAATTCTCAAATACGTCCCATTAATGAAAATTAAAAATACCATTAATATTATAAAGAATAAATATTTTACTATTATTCCTAAAAAAATATAAACACAGCTAGATTCTGTTTATAAAAAAAACAGCGATAATCGCGCCAAACCTTTTACCCACTATGCATTTCACTAAGCTAATCCCAGCGCTCGGACATTCGGACACGCCCTCATAGGCTTAGCCATTACGAAAGGTTAAGTTGACGGCTACTGTACGTCTGGTTGGACTGGACAATGAGAAGAGGGACACAGTCAATACCCCCCTAAAGGGCCCCTCAAATAGAAGCCGCTGCCCCTGCCCTGGTCGTTTCCCGGGACCTAACATATGCTTGCAGTTTCTTTGACCACAACCAAAGCAGCATTGGAATCGTCCATCAATTACATTTGTCACCAAAATCGCCCCCCTAGGGTTGCTAGTTTTCGCTAACCATTACGCTCGCCAAAAAACTCCCAAAAGGAAATTCGGATTCTCCCTCCCCCCCTTATCAGCAAGTCAGCTAGTGAAGTCAAGTGAAGAAACCACTCTCGAATTCGAAATCGGACGGCGTTTGACGGCCCTTAAACCTTATCGCTGCCTACTCGGCATAGTGGATAGCGTGTCTAAATCCGAACCACTAGTTCCCGCGTTCGAATACCGGTTGGTAAGCGCATGGAGATTTGTCTTGTCAATAAAATGTAATTTGTCTACGTGTTGATCTTCGTCTTTATTTGTGCAAAAAATAATTCCAACCTCTTCGGTAGCTCTGGTAACAATCTTCCATGGAATAGGGATATCCATGATCACAACAACATTAAACCCTATCAGTTTTAATTTGATTAAATTTCTCTTGAACTCCTAGAGATAACTCATTATTTGAAGTAACATCCTTCCAATCTAGTTTACCGAATTCTCTTCAACGAAAATTGCAATTTAGTTGTTTCAGATGACATAAGATTAAAGTTTTCTTTTTGTCAATGGTGACATCATTGATTGTTTCGGTTTTACCCTAAATGCGCTGAAAAAACCTCGGATATTTTTTAAAGGTGATATATTCAGAAAATATCTTCAATTTTGAGCATGAAACATGAAAGGATTCACGAAGGAAACAACGTAGATTTTATTGGCGCTAACAGTTTTTTTGTTGGTACAAATTTTACATGTTACGACAAGTCTCAAGCTTGCCTTCTTCAGAAAAGTACACAACACAAACTCTTTTTGTATTTATTAATAGTTTGTATTATTTTTTATTTATCGTTTGCAGTAATTTTCATATCAGTAATAATTTTAAAACCAGTTTGTCAAAGATTTGTTGATTTTAAAGTTAATCATATTTACGATAGGTAGAATTGCATACGATAGGTAGAATACGATAAAAAAATTGCATGAATCACATTTTGTAACAATTTCTGCAACTGCAAAATAACAGTTTTTAAACTTTTACGTACGAAATGTATAATCTCTATAAAAGTCAATTAAAAATCTATATATATATATAATACTCGTATACGGATCCCAAATTTCCTTATATTTCTATCTCTGGAATGGCAACAATCGAAATGAACAAAAATTCCGACCAAAATGGCCGACTGAAAACAACAAAAGTGTTTCTTCAGGAATGGCTTGAAAAAGGAAAAAATAACTATACATATTATGCACAAAACATATTTCGATACGGCAGAAAAACATTAAATGTATTTTTTTTAGAAAATCACTACGAAATAACACAAGGATTGACAATGTCCGGAATGGATGCAATAAGGCCAAAAAATGAAAAACAACCATAAATATAATGTGCAAAACATTGTTCGACACGGCAGTAAAACGGTTTTTTGAATAAAAACAACGATTTTAAAAAAAGTGGAACGTTAACTTGATTTTACCGAAGAATTGATTTTATAAAAGTAAATAATTAATTAAAATCGTTAAGAATATTATTAATAAAATATTTGTATAAAAACACTTCAGAATAAATTTATGCATTTAAGATTTAAATGGATTAACATTTAAAAATTGGGAATGCAATTGCAAATTTCGCCAAAGTTTGGCGGAACGTTAATGTATGAAAATTTAAATTATAATTTCGATCGACTGAAATTAATAAAAAATGCGTATAATTCACGTGGTTTGCTAAAATCCAGTTACGTGAATACATTTGTTCACGTTATTTTATAGTTGATAAAGAAAAATTCAAATTGTAATTAAATATATTTTCTAAAGGTTAACGGCTACCACGGATTCCAATTCAGTTACAAATGGATCTTAGTCAAGCAGCGAAATATTTTCGCACTAATCTTCGCAAAAGAATCGCAAGAAGAAGTGAAACTCCAGAACAAGCGAACACTCGAAGAGCAATTGAAACCGAGGTACATCGATCGAGGCGTAACGCTAAACAGAATTTGCGAGATAACGTTGATCACGGAGCACTATTGCGGATCACTGACAGAAGTATGTGAGTCCTGTCAAGCACTCTATTGGAAAAAAGAAAAAAAAATACGAGGGGAGAGTATCAAAAGTGTTGTCATGGAGGAAAAGTCCGATTGCCAGAACTTACCCAAACACCTAACTTACTTCGTAATCTACTGACTGGCAACTCAACAGACTGTAAAAACTACCGATCCCATATACGGGAATATAATGCTGCCCTTGCATTTGCCTCCATGGGAGCCCAAATAAAGCCACCTCCTGGAACTGGGCCATACTGCTTTCGCATTCATGGCCAAATATACCATATGGTGTCACCACTTTATGCCGGCAGTGAGCAAAAAGCTGGATCTTGTACATTTTTGATTCCAGCGAAGCCACAATTCAAAGAATGGATTCAAACAAGGGATGCTCAGAAATTCTCATGCAGCAGCTGGATTCAGTACTTCGAGAAGTAAATCCCTTTGCAGAGTCTTACACTAAAATGCATGAAGTTGTTAAGAATAATCCAGCAACATCTGTTAAGATGGTTTTCATGGAAGACGGCAGTCTGGATATGCGACGATACAACGCACCCACAACAAGGACAGAAGTTGCAGCTATATTCGTTGGAGACGATGGTGAACCCCCTGCAAACCGGGATATAATCATTTATCCAGTCGGCAGTAGCTGCAAAACAATTTCCGCAATCAACCAGTGTGCTGATCCCATGACATACCCTCTACTATTTCCTGGTGGGGACTATGGATGGAACAGCGGTTTGGAGCATGTGGAAGAAAGGCAAACATCCCGAAGAACACGAGTTACCCAACTGCAAAAGAAGATATCGATAAATTTGTGGTTGCTGAACTTCCTGATGCTAATATTGAACCACGCCTATATGAAATCATATCCAAATGCATGATTCATGGTCCTTGCGGATCACTCTATCCTAATTCCCCTTGCATGAAGGAGGGTGTTTGTTCGAAGCAATTCCCGAAAGAATTCAAGGAAAAAACCGATGAAAATGTGAATGGTTATCCAATTTATCAAAGACGACAAACAGATCCTGTTAAAATTGGTAAATATGATATTGACAATAGATGGGTTGTCCCATATAACCCATGGCTTTCCAAAAAAATCAATGTTCACATCAATGTGGAGGTGTGCGCATCACCACAGTTAAGAGTGTAAAATACCTGTACAAATATGTATACAAAGGTCATGATGCTGCATCGATTAAAATTAGTACTGAAAATAGCACTCTTGAGATGGATGAAATAACAACTTATCTAGATGGTCGGTACGTTAGTGCACCGGAAGCTATCTGGCGTTTAATATGTCTAGCAAATCACACAATGTCATTCGGTTAGCAGTACACTTTCCACATCAGCAGCAGGTTGTTTTCATTGGAGGACAAGAGACCGAAGCTGCTGAAAGGGCAGCTGCGAAGTATACAACCCTGACAGCATGGTTTCAGCTAAATAGTGACGATTCCCAAGCACGAATCTATACTTACTCTGAAATACCAAATCACTACGTATACGAAAAAAATACAACAAAATGGAAAAGACGCCAGCGAGGATCACAACAAGTGATTGGTAGAATGCCAGTCGTCAGTGTTCAAGATGCAGAACGTTTTTATTTGAGGATGCTGTTGCTGAGACAGCCTGGGGCAGATGGATTTGAGGACATTCGTACTGTGGATGGAATCGTCTGTGAAACATTTCAGCAAGCATGTAAAATGAGAGGATTTCTGGAAGGAGATCAACTATGGAATGATACATTGCGTGAAGCTGCAGAAGCTCAGTCCCCAGGCCAGTTACGTATGCTGTTTGCTGTAGTATGTGCCTTTGGAGAGGTTGAAGATATTCCTCAGCTATGGGCCACTAACAGGGATGCTCTCTGTGAAGATTTTGTACATCGCTATTCGGAAAGAAAAGGTGTTGAATATGCTTTAGCAGAGATTAACAGATTTCTACAGTCATATAGTTTAAATTTAGAAAAGGTCAAACTTCCCGCAGTATCTGTTTCCTTGACTTGCCAGTCATCTTATGATATTTTGCAAGAGCAGGCGAATGCTGAAATGTATGTTCAGAAACTTAACCCTGAGCAGCGAAAAGTTTATGAAACTGTTCTAACAGCAGTATATAATTATCAAAGGAAATCCCCAAGGTGTTTTTTTCTAGACGGGCCTGCTGGAACAGGCAAAACTTTTGTGTACACAACTCTTTTACACACCATACGGGGAAAAGGTGACTTAGTAACGCCTGTAGCATCAACTGGCATTGCAGCAACACTTTTGAGTGGTGGGAGAACTGCACATTCTGTTTTCAAAATTCCAATTATCTTGAATGCCACTTCTACGTGCAATATAAATACAAACAGCAAAGAGGCGCATATTTTACTTAAAACCAAACTTATCATTTGGGATGAAGCACCGATGACACATGCTCATGCTTTTGTTGCAGTAAGTCGACTGTTAAGTGACATAACAAAATGTAAAAAGCCATTTGGAGGAAAAGTAATTTTACTTGGTGGAGATTTTCGACAAGTACTGCCAGTGATTTTACGCGGATCACGGTCCTTGACAGTCGCAAGCTGTTTAAAAAAACATCCCCTTTGGACTGATTTCACAAAACTGACCCTTTCAGTGAACATGCGTGCTCTTGAATCAGAGAAACAATTTTCCAAGTGGCTCTTGGATGTTGGTAATGCAAAGGAAGTTGATGCTGTGAAACTTCCTGAAATTTGCTATCCTGAAATACAGGAACCAATTGCACAACTGTATAATGATATAGATTTACGAAATGTAACGTCCAAGCAGTTAAAAGATAGGGCAATTCTGACTGTTACCAACGACATCGCCTTGGAACTTAACAAAAAAGTTCTAAGTGTTCTACCAGGGGATGAAGCCATATATGAAGCTACGGATATAATAATAAGTGATGATCCCCAAGATCAACTTGCATACCCTGAAGAGTTTTTAAACTCGCTAACTCCGACAGGTATGCCTCCACACAAATTATATTTAAAAATAGGATGTATTATCATGCTTTTAAGAAACTTGGCTCCATCTCAAGGATTATGTAACGGAACAAGACTAATCGTAACTAAATTACAGCGGAACATCATTGAAGCAAAAACAATAGATTCTGACAACAGTAACACGTTTTTTATTCCACGGCTGCGCATGACTCCATCAGATAGCCTTTCAAATA
Source organism: Oedothorax gibbosus (assembly GCA_019343175.1). NCBI lineage: Eukaryota > Metazoa > Arthropoda > Arachnida > Araneae > Linyphiidae > Oedothorax > Oedothorax gibbosus. The sequence goes on along the minus strand of JAFNEN010000959.1, from coordinate 67,187 downwards.
TAAACGCAAGCAGTTCCCTGTCAGATTGACATTTTGCATGACAATAAACGAGTCACAAGGACAAACTTTTGAAAAAATATGCCTAATGCTTCCAAAGCCAGTTTTTAGTCATGGACAGCTGTCTGTTGCCCTGTCAAGAGTAAGATCATTTAATTCCTTGACAGTGGTCTCACCTAGCAGAAATGTTTACAACTGTGTGTACAAGGAAGTTTTGGACACTTAATATTTACAACTGTGTGTACAAAGAAGTTTAATAAAAAACATTAGAAAATTTCAATGATAGTAGTTTTATAAAAAATTCTAAAAAATAGGTTACAAAATACACTTTCTAAAAAATATCATATGAAAATCAAAATTGGACTCCCCTCTACAAGGGGAATTATTCGTCGGACATTTTGGGCTGCACGGGCCATTTACAGGTCGGCATTTATTTTGTCGATGCCCGACTCGAACCTATGACCTTCCGTATGCAAAGCAATCGCCTTAACCTACTGGGCTCCCCAGCCCAGTATCTTTGATTAAACCATAAAAGAAACCAAGAATAGTAAAATAAAATTATTCTCGGAGGTATAACTGTAAACAAGTTGACCTTCAAACCCAGAGATCCGAGGTCGGAATGTAGTCCTCCTATAAAGCATAACATCAATCAAATATATACCGTCTAGAGAGAGAGGGTTTGTGCATGTTAAATCCATTGGGGCGCAACGGCCTATAATCTTGTACGACATCGCGAATTGGTTCCCGTCAGATATAAGCATCGTCTTTTTTACGGCATTTCGAAATTACGAGGCACGTCGACAAAAATTCACGTATAGCTATTATACAATGTTTAATTAATTTCTAATCTAAGTTCTAAAACCGCGTACAGTAGAACTCCAATTATCCGAAGCGGGGCTAATTATCCGAATGTCAGAAAAAAATTCACCCGGCCTACCTAGTAATTTTTGTCTTTGTTGGATGTCATGTCTAGCAAATCTTTTTGTACCGACCAAAAAAATTACTAGGCATGACATCCAACAGAGACTAATAATAGGTAGGCTGGTATAAATTTTTTTATGTTACACATAAAATTTTCAACCAACTGTAACTGCTTTATCTTTTTGCGCTCATCTGTTATTTATGCTAATTATCTTTTTTTGAATATATATAATGCAGTAAATTTTTGTATATGTATCATTCACCATGGCTTCTAAAAGAAACCTACACATTTCAACATAAATTGAAAAATTATTACAAAAGCTATAACTCAATTTGTCAAATGACGCTTTATAATTCGGATTTGGTTGGGTTGATGACGACCGAAACTGGAAGTTACGTGGTGAGTTACAGTTGTTTATAGTCCAAGTGTAGCTTTCGTGCGCCGTTATTCAATTAACCTGCAAACTAAGTGTGTCATCCCGTCTTCTCGAAGGGAAGATGGTTGGTTGGTACATGTATTTCCGACTTGTGTGCTTGATCAGAGACCCGCTTATAAACCTTAGTCGAGTAAGACAGACATAGGCAGAATTTTTACGACAGAGAGAAATTACACCCAAGGCGAAGGCGGGAATTTCTCGAAGGGCGTTGGCAAGGGGTGGATTAGAAAAAGTAGTTAAAAAGTGACCAATCGGCTATTTATAGAAAGCAGGAAATCAGAGATAATCAGGATAAAAACGTCAATCAATGAATTGAACATGGTGATTTGCTAGTCTCGAAATTCTCTGACCCTCCCTCTATAGCAGTTCCGATATCTTCACCAGATTTCGCCCTATTGCGTACAGTTACTTTATTCGAAGTTTTGCAAGTCTTCATATTAAATTCGATGTTTTGCATGTCATCGTATTGAATGAAAAGTTACTTAATTGCTATATATTATGTTGAATTACAAAGCAAAGTCTTTTTTAAATAATTTTAATTTCTAGATGAAATACACGTTTTTAATAATGACTTGGTAAAGTAAAAACTGTTACAGATAGTAACAGTCACGGTATAGCTGTAAATAAAATCTAGTAGTAATTATTTTTTTATGTATAGATCCTTCTTTTATGAGAATTAATAAATCAACCTAAGGAACTGCACAGAAATAAAAGTCTTAAGCTTGCTATTTTATTTGATTGCAAAAATTAGCTAAAACTGTTAATATGGTGAACCAGGGACACATGCTCCAATGTAGTTTTTGGCTTGCAGCTTTCAAAAAACACTATTTATGGATGTGCAAATGCAGTCAATTAATACTTTAATAAGTCTTACACAAAACATATTTAGTATTTTTCTGAAGTATTAACTGCAATATTAGTAAAATATAAATTATTTAAAACTTTAGTTTTGGGTCATGTATCCCAAAGCATAGGGATACGTGACCAAACACATAAATTTATTAGTAAGACTTTAAATTATCAAAATAATTTTACATAATGACAAAACTAACATCTGATCAAGTTTATACGTATGTTTTTAATAAAAAAATTTCGAAAAAATTATTACTTCCTATTTTTATGGCATTAATTATTCTTAATTTAACGAATTATTCAAATTTAAACGCAAAGACTTTTTAAATACAAAATTGGGGAATCCTTTTATTTTACAGAGAAAACACAGGTGGTTGAAGAATCGCTTCTATTTTATCATTATTAACTTGGGATATATTATCCATTTCAGGCAATTTAAAACATTTTCCATCTATTCCATTTGCAAACTGAGAGCTCTAGGCTTATCAGAATTTTGTTCTTGTGCCTTCTCAAAAAATCTTCTTATATTCCGTTTTCCCCGATATTTGGAACCCAGTCATTTTCTGGGACTCCTTTGTATTTTTTTAAAAAAATTAGTTGGTCTACTTCGGCCTACATTTTTGTTATTTACTTGGGTCACGTATCCCTAATTGACTTGGGTCAAGTATTCCTAGTTGCACTTTTTTGCTTAACCGCAAAACCAAGTTATTTGAAAATCATGCATGTAAATGTGGAAAAAGCATGAACTAAACAAGTAACTAATTGAAAAAATATTTCCTTTAAACCAAAAAGTGTAGACCGAAAAACCTTAAGGCCTCAAAAATTTACTTTCAGTACATGAAAACGTATTTCTTCATAACTAAACAAGTACGCAATGATTCAGCTAGTTTTTTTCTTTGTGTGATCAGCTGTCTAAAAGGAAGAAATTGATTCCACTTTCAACTCATAAAACTTTTCCATTGCAGAGAAAAGACATTGGGTAATATATCCTTACGGCTCAAATGTCCCTAGTTCCTCCTACCCAGTTTCACAGACATTAGCCCTAAAGGTAAGCTCTGATTAAATCTCATTCAATAGCATTTTATTTTTGTAGATGTAAACATTTTATGAGAATTATACTGAAATCCTAAATAATTATTAGAAAGTAAAATTTTACGATTAAGTTTTATTTATTTTTATTATAAGAAATAATTTTTTAGGTACACCGAGCAACAGGTCTGAAGGAAAGCACTTCTAAAAGTTCATACAGTCAATTTTCTTTTTGTAAATGTAACATCCTTTTATCGTTATTATAACTTACACTTGAAAATGGCTGAAAGTAAAAGTTTTAAGCTTTATACTTTATTTTGATTATTAAAAAATTTCTGGAACTAAGAAAAGCCACCCTTTCTTGTTCTTAAAATACTTACTGAAATTCGTATGTATCGAATAAAAAGTAGGTTTGCAGCAGTAACTGTCACAAAAAACTGCTTTTACAATCGATTGATACACATTAGGAAAAGAATCGCCAAACATAGCATCCATTTGTAATTTAAACTTTTTGAATTCAAAATTAACTATTTTCATTGATTTTCTTTAGCAAATTAAATTAATATTCTTTATAATTTGCCTAATTTATTTGCAGTTTTAATAATAGTGTAGAATGGAATGCGTCAAATCTTAACATCCATTCCGGCGACATTTGGTGGGTTTTTTAAACCGTCGGCGGCGTCAGCGCTCTAAATGACGCGAACCTCTTATTCTTGAATAAGTATCAACATAAAAATCTGTGTTAACTTGATACTTTCGAAATATTTATTTCTAAAAAAAAAAGAAAAAAAGAAACGCAATTTAAAAATACCCAGGTTTACATGCAAAAAATGTATTGCCTTAACGCATTTTAGTGAAAAATATAATGAACAATCGAAGAATCTCATTGTGCTACATTTTTTTACTTCATTCCAAACTGATTAATCTAAAGAAAAAAAATGAATTTTACTTCAAATATGAAATTGCAGAAATTGGTGTTCGACACCAATTTCTGCCTCTCTCTTCTGCAAAATAAAAAGATGTAGCAACCCTTACGTAGGCTTGCTCAGTTCCAGGAGGTATATTGATATACCGCACACCAGGTCTGGCTACGTTAATGTTTAGTATATAATATGTAAATAATACTGTTTATTTTTCCATATCAATATGAAAAGCGATATCTTTATAAATGTAGAATAAAATAAATTCAATTTCTTGTCCACAGCAAACCACAACTTATTTCATAGCATATTTAGATAATATTTTGATGAAATTTTAATGGTTTGAAGTTTAGATTCTTAATCATTACCAATCAAAAATTATATATAAATGGAAAACATTGTGAAATTAAAACTCATTAAGTTCACTAACAAAGCACAATGTATACGTTTAAAATAACTAAACAAAATCGTTTTCTATAAACAAATTATCTGTTCTATTCTTGAATATATTTCTTGATTTAGCTTCCATTTTGCCTCTTGGGATTTATCTGAAAATGGCTCTCCCGATCAAGGCCGCAGTCTTGTTCCAAGCTCTCTTCGCCTTTCTGTGCGTGCATCAGTCCGCCGCAGAGTTGATCAATCTGGGCAACGTCACGATCGACATTCCGGCCGGCAAAGTCCGGGGTAAGTCCCTGCTAGTGGCGGATTATTCCTACAAAGAAACTGCGAGCCCAATCTACGAGTTCCTGGGGATCCCGTACGCCAAGCCCCCTGTGGGCGAGCTCAGGTTCAAGCCCACCGAGCAGCCCGAGCCATGGGAGGGGACATATGACGCCTTGGTCATGCCGCTCGCGTGTCCACAGTACGCGGAGAATCCGTTCCCTTGGTAAGAAATATCCACTAGATAAGGCCCCATTGACGCTCATTAGAGAGATTTTGCATACGGTTCGGTGAACCGTAACGCTAACGCTAACCCAAACCTTAACCTCTCGACCAATCAGCGTGCGCGTAGAGATAGGTTAAGGGAATCGCTTCCCTTATTTCGGAAATTTAGCGTAACGCCTAACGCTATCCTCTAACCGTAAACGTTAAAGTCACATGTCTTGTTAGTTGTTGTATATTTGGTAATGGCGTTGAGTCTCGGTTTGTTTTGAAAAGTAACGTAACAAAAAAAAGACTTTCGCATTATAATACAAAACATTTTATATTTGTATTCACTAATATAATAATCGAAAATGTGAAAGATAAACATTTCAAAAGTTTTGCTTAAAAAAGTTCAAAAACCGTAAAACGCTTCGAATCGTAATAAAAATTGTATTACTCCGTGTGCATATTTTTGAATACTTATTTTTCTGTAAAAAGTTTGTTTTTTATTTTATATTTATGATTCAAAAAGTTGATTACTTCCAGTTTCGGGTATATTTATTTACTTTCAAATTTACAAAATTACAAATTCCTTTTTTAATTGTAGTACTACCACGAATCTTACAGGGTTGAATGCTCATTACTTAAAAATCGAGCTACACTTTCATTCATGTTTGTTAATTTTAAAATTATTCAAACGTGTTCAAAGAGGAATATGAAAATTTATAAATAGTTCAAATTTAGCTAAAAATTGAAATTTCGGAACAGAAATCGATTTATAGATGGTCTCGTTAATTGATCAAAATAGCACTTTCAACTAAAAACACTTAAAAGTAAATGTTTTTATGAAACTGATTAAAATTAAGTAAATAATTTGTAATTTTGACTATTATGAATTTTTTAAGCTCAGTTATGTCTAGGAATGTGTTGCACTTCCATGGTTTAATAGTACTTTAAGCATGAGACCCCCAAGTACCATTTTTCAAATAGCCAAGTGAAGGAAAACACTATGTGCAAAATACTTTATTTTTTATCAATTTTGTATCCTAGATTTTCATTTTGTATGCAGAGAGCTTTTAAAGAAAGCATAAAGATGCTCAAATTTAGCTTTTAATAAAAATTTTAGAGCATAAACTTATTTTGGCATTCCTTGTTATGATTAAGCAAAACAACATTCACAAAATACACATGATAAATACAACACAACACTCTATTGAGCATAGTGACTATCTTCTTTTTGCTGATGATTTAAAAATATTTAGAAAGATACTCTGTAATTCTGATACTAATCTCTTACAAAACGATATTGACAATGTGTTTAATTGGTGCATTAGAAATAAGTTGGAGTTGAATATATCTAAATGTAGTGTTTTAAGTTATACGCGTAAATCTAAGCCTCTCCTTGTTTCTTATAATATTAACAATACTTCCCTGTTGCGTAATTTTTCTGTTAGGGATCTTGGTGTGACGTTTAATAGTAAACTTGATTTTTCCGAGCACATTCAAATTATTACAACTAAAGCTTACAAAATTCTAGGTTTCTTAAAACGCAAAACTACTAATTTCACCAGTCGAAAGGCTTTGGAGGTTTTGTGTTTTGGCCTGGTTCGCCCTAATCTTGAATATTGTACCCCGATATGGGATCCTTACTACGAGAATAGCAATAGTGTCATTGAACGTGTACAGAATAATTTTTTACGTTTTTTGTATTTTAAGAGTTTCAACGCTGCTTCTCGGGAAGTGCCTTCTAGTGTACTCCGTAATATGTTTAACATTTTTACCCTAAAGTCCAGACGTCAAGTTTATTGTATTTTGTTTTTTTATAAAGTTATTAATAATATGATTGATTCCACTTACATTACTAGTACTATAAAATTTAATGTGCCTTCTAGAGTTACACGTAATCGTTGTTTGTTTTATTTGAGTTCTAATCGGAATAACTGCATTTTAAATTTTTGTTTATATAAATTTTATAAAACTTATAATAGTGTGTCTGAGGAACTTGATATTTTTTGTATGCCTTTTAATGTTTTTAAATCTAATTGTCGGAGGTTATTCTCTTTGTAATGTTTTTCTTTTTTGTGTGTTTTTGTTGTTTTCATTGTCTTTTATGATGTGCATTATAATTGGATTTTTCTGTTATGTGCATCTGAAACAAACAAACAAATAAATAAATATTTTTTTATTGAACTTTAGTGACTACAATCAATTTTAAAAAGCAAGTTCAATCTAGTGATGTGTCATACCTTCATGTTATAGAGATTTGTTTAAACTTGAGACCCCAAGCCCTCCCTATGATACTGCCTTAGATAGTCGAGTAGCAGTAAAAAAAATAAAAAAAAACAAGGCTAAAACCCTTTGAAAATATTTTCTCATATTTTTCTCACTATATTAGTATTTAAAATACACAGAGCGTTTCAAAAATATATGAAGTTGCCAACTGTAGCTTAGAATGTAACTTTTAGATCAGAAACTGTATTTTTGGATTCACCGTTATCATTAAGCAAAATAACAAATTCACAAAATGCACCTAACAAATAATTTTTATGGAACTGTTCTTGACTGCCATCAACACTACAAGATGAGTTATGTATATGGATAAGTGTCTCACGTTCATGTTTGATTATTTTTATTAACTTGAGTACCCCTCCCCCCCATAGTCCTGTCTCAGATGGTCGACAAGCAAAAATCAAACCAAAACCCTAAACCCTTTGAAAATTTTCCCCTCATCTTTTATTACTATATTTAACATACAAGAATATGTGTGGTGGCCAACTTTAGCTTAGAATTTCATTCTTAAACCAGAAACTGTATATTTGGATCTACAGTTATCATTAAGCAAAATAACATATTCACAAAATGCACCTGGCAAATAATTTTAATAGAAAAGTTCTTGACTGCAATTAATTCTACTAGATGAGTTCTATCTATGGATGAGTCACACTTTCATGTTTATTTTTTTAAACTTGAGGACCCCCCCCCCCCCATAGTACTGCCTCAGATGATCTACAGGAAGCAAAATACTAGCCAGAACCTTAACCCTTTTAAAAATTTCCCCTCATCTTGTATTATTGTATTTGTGTATTTAACATAGAGAGAGCTTTTAAAGAATATATAAAGTTACAAACTTTAGCTTAGAATTTAACTTTTAAATCAGAAACTGTATTTTTGATTTCACCGTTATCATTAAGCAAATTAACATTCACAAAATGCACCTAACAAATAATTTGTATGGAACTGTTCTTGACTGCCATCAACTCTACAAGATGAGTTATGTGTATGGATATGTGTCACACTTTCATGTTTGATTATTTTTATTAACTTAAGTACCCCTCCCCCCCCATAGTACTGTCTCAAATGGTCGACAAGCAAAAATCAAACCAGGACCCTAAACCCTTTGAAAATCCCCCCCCCCCTCATCTTTTATTACTATATTTAACATACAGAGAGCTTTTAAAGAATATATGTGGTGGCCAACTTTAGCTTAGAATTTAACTTTTAAATCACAAACGGTATTTTTGGATTCACCGTTATCATTAAGCAAAATAGCATATTCACAAAATGCACCTAAACAGTGAACACTGATATTTATGGAACTGTTTTTGACTGCATTCAAATCTACAAGATGAGTTAGTTCTATCTATGGCTGAGTGTCACACTTTCATGTTTTATTTTTTTTTTAACCCAGCCACACACATTATTTCAGACTGTCCACTGGAAAATATATAAAGATGCCAATAAAATCTGTAATTTTGTGTTAAAAATTTTTAGGTTAAACATTTTATTGAAATTTTCTTCCCCAAAATACATGAAAACTAAATTTATGTGTCTTTTTAAATCTCATGCATGGTATGGCAGCTTTTATTTCTTGTGAAATGTCAACAATATATTATACAATCAATTAGTAACCATAGTTTTAGCTTCCACACTACGTTTATAACGTAAAAAGTGGAAGGTTTTATAATCGTTCAGTCCGTCTGTCCGTCCGTCTGTCTGTCTGTCTGTCTGTCACCCACTTTCACAGAAAGAACCACAAGTCCCACAGACAAGTGGGATACGTCATTTTAAAGCAAAAAATCAGATTAGGCTACATTTCAAATTTCATTAAAAAAATTTAAATTAGAAGTTTATTTAAAATTTAAATAACTAAATTTTTTTTATCTACATTGAAATAACATGCAAATTCTATTTTTATTCATATTTTCACTGTTGTCATCCACAAGTCCCACAGACAAGTGGATACGTCATTTTGAAGCAAAAAATCAGATTAAGCTACATGCCAAATTTCATTAAAAAATTTAAACTAGAAGCTTATTTAAAATTTAAATAACTAAAAATTTAATCTACATTGAAATAACATGCAAATTCCATTTTTATTCAATATTTTCACTGTTGCCATTTCGTTAAACGTACGAGAAACTTTTGTTAAAATAAAAATACACTTTGAAAAAATATTTATTTATGTGATATAATTCGGTTTGGATTGTTGTTATTATCACAATAGAGTTCTTTTAATGGTTCTATATATATGTATGTAGAAAGATGCATAGAGAATTCTAACTTAATATAAAAAAATATGCTAAGTTTCGCTTTCATTTTTAAAGCATCAATTGTACAAATTATAAATTTTTTGAACTGTAAATTAATTTAACAAATTATAAATAAGTGAATTTACGAAAGAAATGGGGGGGGGGGGGGGGGGGGGGCAGCCACACACATTATTTCAGACTGTCCACTGGAAAATATATAAAGATGCCAATAAAATCTGTAATTTTGTGTTAAAAATTTTTAGGTTAAACATTTTATTGAAATTTTCTTCCCCAAAATACATGAAAACTAAATTTATGTGTCTTTTTAAATCTCATGCATGGTATGGCAGCTTTTATTTCTTGTGAAATGTCAACAATATATTATACAATCAATTAGTAACCATAGTTTTTTTTTTTACAAAGGGACCCCAAAAGAGCTAAATTGCATGGCAATAACTGCAACAATTTTTTTTTTATTCCACAGAAGAATCTATATTTGAAAAATTAATATTTTAAGTTAATTATTAAGTTACCATTTAGTTAAAAATAGTCTGCAACTATCGTGAAGATCGCTAAAACTTTGTTGTTTACTTATATGTTTGATAACCGTTATTTTTTGCCTGCCAATTTCCATTAGAGGCCTGCATTGAAAAAGCTTTAACAAAACCATCAACTGTCTCTTAATTTTAAGTCGATGTTACGATTTTTACGTAGATAAGAGGGAACTTTCGCATAGCGTTAAGGGGAAACCGTAACGCTAACGCTAACCTTATTTTGTGTTTATTACGCATGCGCGAAGAATAAGGGATGCCTTGCAAAAATGCCTTGTTGCATAGCGTTAGCGTCTAACGTAAACCTTATCCATATCTACGTAGAAATCGTAACCTCGACTTAAAATTAAGAGACAGTTGATGGTTTTGTTAAAGCTTTTTAATGCAGGCCTCTAATGGAAATTGGCAGGCAAAAAATAAAGGTTATCAAACATATAAGTAAACAACAAAGTTTTAGCGATCATCACGATAGTTGCAGACTATTTTTAACTAAATGGTAACTTAATAATTAACTTAACATATTAATTTTTCAAATATAGATTCTTCTGTGGAATAAAAAAAAAATTGTTGCAGTTATTGCCATGCAATTTAGCTCTTTTGGGGTCCCTTTGTAAAAAAAACCCCTATGGTTACTAATTGATTGTATAATATATTGTTGACATTTCACAAGAAATAAAAGCTGTCATACCATGCATGAGATTTAAAAAGACACATAAATTTAGTTTTCATGTATTTTGGGAAAGAAAATGTCAATAAAATGTTTAACCTAAAAATTTGTAACACAAAATTACAGATTTTATTGGCATCTTTATATATTTTCCAGTGGACAGTCTGAAATAATGTGTGTGGTTGGGTTAAAAAAAAAATAAAACATGAAAGTGTGACACTCAGCCATAGATAGAACTAACTCATCTTGTAGATTTGAATGCAGTCAAAAACAGTTCCATAAATATCAATGTTCACTGTTTAGGTGCATTTTGTGAATATGCTATTTTGCTTAATGATAACGGTGAATCCAAAAATACCGTTTCTGATTTAAAAGTTAAATTCTAAGCTAAAGTTGGCCACCACACATATTCTTTAAAAGCTCTCTGTATGTTAAATATAGTAATAAAAGATGAGGGGGGGGGGGATTTCAAAGGGTTTAGGGTCCTGGTTTGATTTTTGCTTGTCAACCATCTGAGACAGTAATATGGAAGTGGAAGGGGTACTTAAGTTAATAAAAATAATTAAACATGAAAGTGTGACACTTATCCATACACATAACTCATCTTGTAGAGTTGATGGCAGTCAAGAACAGTTCCATACAAATTATTTGTTAGGTGCATTTTGTGAATGTTAATTTGCTTAACGATAACGGTGAATTCAAAAATACAGTTTCTGATTTAAAAGTTAAATTCTAAGCTAAAGTTTGTAGCTTTATATATTCTTTAAAAGCTCTCTCTATGTTAAATACACAAATACAATAATACAAGATGAGGGGAAATTTTTAAAAGGGTTAAGGTTCTGGCTAGTATTTTGCTTCCTGTAGACCATCTGAGGCAGTACTATGGGGGGGGGGGGGGGTCCTCAAGTTTAAAAAAATAAACATGAAAGTGTGACTCATCCATAGATAGAACTCATCTAGTAGAATTAATTGCAGTCAAGAACAGTTCTATTAAAATTATTTGCCAGGTGCATTTTGTGAATATGTTATTTTGCTTAATGATAACTGTAGATCCAAATATACAGTTTCTGGTTTAAGAATGAAATTCTAAGCTAAAGTTTGCAACTTTATATATTCTTTAAAAGCTCTCTGTATGTTAAATACAGTACAATAATAAAAGATGAGGGGAAATTTTTCTACAGGTTTAGGGACCTTGTTTGCTTTTTTGCTTTTTGTCGACCATCTGAGGCAGTACTATGGGGGGGGGGGATCCTCAAGTTTAAAAAAATAACTAAACCCGAAAGTGTGACTCATCCATAGATAGAACTCATCCAGTAGAATTAATTGTAGTCAAGGACAGTTCTATTAAAATTATTTGCCAGGTGCATTTTGTGAATTTGTTATTTTGCTTAATGATAACGGTGAATCCAAAAATACAGTTTCTGATTTAAAAGTTAAATTCTAAGCTAAAGTTGGCCACCACACATATTCTTGTATGTTAAATATAGTAATAAAAGATGAGGGGGGAAATTTTCAAAGGGTTTAGGGTTTTGGTTTGATTTTTGCTTGTCGACCATCTGAGACAGGACTATGGGGGGGGGGGGGAGGGGTACTCAAGTTAATAAAAATAATCAAACATGAAAGTGAGACACTTATCCATATACATAACTCATCTTGTAGTGTTGATGGCAGTCAAGAACAGTTCCATAAAAATTATTTGTTAGGTGCATTTTGTGAATTTGTTATTTTGCTTAATGATAACGGTGAATCCAAAAATACAGTTTCTGATCTAAAAGTTACATTCTAAGCTACAGTTGGCAACTTCATATATTTTTGAAACGCTCTGTGTATTTTAAATACTAATATAGTGAGAAAAATATGAGAAAATATTTTCAAAGGGTTTTAGCCTTGTTTTTTTTACTGCTACTCGACTATCTAAGGCAGTATCATAGGGAGGGCTTGGGGTCTCAAGTTTAAACAAATCTCTATAACATGAAAGTATGACACATCACTAGATAGAACTTGCTTTTTAAAATTAATTGTAGTCACTAAAGTTCAATAAAAAAATATTTATCATGTGTATTTTGTGAATGTTGTTTTGCTTAATCATAACAAGGAATGCCAAAATAAGTTTATGCTCTAAAATTTTTATTAAAAGCTAAATTTGAGCATCTTTATACTTTCTTTAAAAGCTCTCTGCATACGAAATGAAAATCTAGGATACAAAATGGATAAAAAATAAAGTATTTTGCACATAGTGTTTTCCTTCACTTGGCTATTTGAAAAATGGTACTTGGGGGTCCCATGCTTAAAGTACTATTAAACCATGGAAGTGCAACACATTCCTAGACATAACTGAGCTTGAAAAATTCATAATAGTCAAAATGACAAATTATTTACTTAATTTTAATCAGTTTCATAAAAACATTTCATTTAAGTGTTTTTAGTTGAAAGTGCTATTTTGGTCAATTAACGAGACCATCTATAAATCGATTTCTGTTCCGAAATTTCAATTTTTAGCTAAATTTGAACTATTTATAAATTTTCATATTCCTCTTTGAACACGTTTGAATAATTTTAAAATTAACAAACATGAATGAAAGTGTGGCTCGATTTTTAAGTAATGAGCATTCAACCCTGTAAGATTCGTGGAAGTACTACAATTAAAAAAGGAATTTGTAAATTTGAAAGTAAATAAATATACCCCAAACTGGAAGTAATCAACTTTTTGAATCATAAATATAAAATAAAAAACAAACTTTTTACAGAAAAATAAGTATTCAAAAATATGCACACGGAGTAATACAATTTTTATTACGATTCGAAGCGTTTTACGGTTTTTGAACTTTTTTAAGCAAAACTTTTGAAATGTTTATCTTTCACATTTTCGATTATTATATTAGTGAATACAAATATAAAATGTTTTGTATTATAATGCGAAAGTCTTTTTTTTTTGTCACGTTACTTTTCAAAACAAACCGAGACTCAACGCCATAACCAAAAATACAACTAACAAGACATGTGACTTTAACGTTTACGGTTAGAGGATAGCGTTAGGCGTTACGCTAAATTTCCGAAATAAGGGAAGCGATTCCCTTAACCTTATCTCTACGCGCACGCTGATTGGTCGAGAGGTTAAGGTTTGGGTTAGCGTTAGCGTTACGGTTCACCGAACCGTATGCAAAATCTCTCTAAGGATAAGGTTTACGTTAGACGCTAACGCTATGCAACAAGGGCATTTTTGCAAGGCATCCCTTATTCTTCGCGCATGCGTAATAAACACAAAATAAGGTTAGCGTTAGCGTTACGGTTTCCCCTTAACGCTATGCGAAAGTTCCCTATTCTTTCAACCTCCAACGCAACTCGATCTTTAACATTTATCTCATTTTCGCTTTCGCGAAGTTGAGCATAGGGTTTCTAGAGTAGAATGAATGGTTGTTCGCATATTCTATATTCGGACTTCATAAAAAGAACGTCATGCTTGCGTTTGGCTCTAATTTATTTTAGATCATCAAAGTTGGCTGAATCTACGCATCCTTTCGCTGTGACGAAAGCAATAAGCTCTGCATACGATTGATTCAAGTATAAGGTTTTATCAACCAGGCCACGTGCGGTTGACAACGTTGAAGATACTTTATATAACCTCAACTTCCATCATGGCAAATGACAAATTACTCCCTACTTTTGAGTTTTGCGTTGAAGATATGGTTGAAGTGACTGTTTTGTTGGAGATTTTTGCTCTATTGATATGTCCATTACTTAAGTGGACTACTGGGGGGACTAATGGGTCGTGACTACTTTGTTAGTTGAGAGATTTTGCATACGGTTCGGGTAAACCGTAACGCTAACCCAAACCTTAACCTCTCGACCAATCCGAATGCGCGTAGATAGGTTAAGGTTTGGGTCAGCGTTAGCGTTACGGTTCACCCGAACCGTATGCAAAATCTCTCTATTAGCTACGAGCGTTAACCAAGATCATCAGCTTGGTGATTGAATAGCGTATTACTAGTGGACCAATAGGCACTAAATCAGCAGTAAATTCAATTGGGAGGTGAAAAAAGTTTCAATTGAAGTTCGACAACTATGGAGAAAGCCACCAACCCTGTCAGGTGGCTTTTCCTACCTCGAAGCTTTCGTAAAATGTTATGTAATTGATTTGGATTTGTGTTCGTAACTGTCAATGTGACTGCTCTCGTAATTTTAATTTCGAAATTATGTCTGGTAAAAAATATTTTTCGTTCAGCAAAACAGTTTTTTTATTGTCTATACAAATTATGACACCAGCCGATCTGAACACATGGTATCATACAGGTATGGTGTTAAGTTAGTATAAAATGGTTCAGAGAATTTAGAGTGGTTTTAAGTTCAAACCCTGATCAGATGATCGATAGTATTAGTCTGTTGGAACATTTTCGCTGAGTTTTTGAGGGGAAAAACAGTTTTATGGGGAAAAAATCTGGTTTTCGAATAGAAATCTCATAGGCGTTTGTCCAAAATACAAAAATTGTTTATTAGCCATTAATAATTACAACAAAGGATCCTTTTTAAAATGAAAATATTATTTCTATTTGTTCCAGGTATGATACCCTACCTGGTCAGTCCGAAGACTGCCTCTATCTAAACGTGTGGACTTCTGAGCTTGCCGTGACCGGGTACGAAGGGGATGAAGGACGAAAGCGTGCCGTGAAGCTGTACATTCACGGTGGCGGGTGGTTTACTGGCGGAGCCAACCGCCTAGGTTATTACGAAGGACGTTTAGATGCAGACGAGATCGGTCTTATGGACCCATATTATATAGAATATATGGGTATCGTCGTGGTGACCATCAACTACCGCCTGGGGGCTCTAGGGTTCCTGAGTTCCGGTACGGACGACGCACCGGGTAACGCAGGTAATGACATTAACAATTCATGCCAAGTAGAATGGTAGAAGTTTTTATACGTGACGTATAGGTCATTTTTCATTCGTATTTTACTTGTACAAATGACACCTTTCGTCCTTTATTTGAAGACCTGATACATTTGCAAGAATTTAAAAATCCGATGACCTCCTTAAGACCAAAACAACATTATACCTATTCATAAGCCACCGATATTAATTTTTTTTCCGTCTAGGACAACTAAATGGTCGTCTGATCGTAAATGGAGGGTTTTGGTTGATCTTACTTTTGATCAGGGTTCGAGGTTCCCTCTGAGGTACCTACATTTCGAAATTATCTTCCGAAGAGGCTGGGCTCAGCAGTCAAAACCCCCATCGAGACGCGTGTTGGAATATCCGATAACCGAATTAAAATGCTCGGTGTCGGGGTAAATTGGAAAAATGTGTTTCCCTAACGTGGCCCTGGAATCGTTCTAGCGTAAGGGCAGGACTTATTTTCATATTGTCACGAAGATGGAAATAATAACATGTCGAATTTAAACGAACAATGTCATTTATTAGCAACAAGCAACTTGCTAGAGAACAGAATGAAGAACTGCCCACTAACTGGTGAGACTAAGCTACCACATAGAATATTCGAGAAACATCTCAATTGAACAACAAAGATAGTTCTAGAATCATCTCGATAAAAGAAAATAATAAGTAACATTTTAAAATTAAAATTCCAGTCTCTGTATACCATGCAATGATTGGGAATCGAACAGATTAGCAGCCAAGTGTTCTACTGATCAAGTTAAGGCGCTTACGGTAGAATTTCTTCTTTGTGGGGCAATATTATATGCTTACCCTTTCCCTTACCTACTAGGATTGCACGACATATTAACTGCCATGAAGTGGGTGCACAGCAACATTGCATCCTTCGGAGGTGACCCAGACAACATAGTCCTTGTCGGGCAAGGGGCAGGGGCCATTGCGGCCAACTCTTTCCTGACAATGCCCTCGGCGTTGCCCCTCTTCAGCAAGATGGTCCTCAGTGGGGCGACCATGTACACCCTCAAGGCCCTCAAATGGGTGACCAAGGAGTACGGAGACAGTTCCGAAAACAACATCAAGCTCGCGGATCGACTAGCAGAAGCGGTCGGGTGCGGTTCTTCCATCGCAGAAAACCCGAAAGGCACCGTTGACTGCTTGAAAGGTAAAACTGCTTTACTAATCTTCAAAAGATTTATTAGGGAATATGGCTCAGAATGCACGTGAACCAAGACCATAAAATGCGTCTTTTTGGCGCTGGTTTAAAGTTAAAGCGTTATGCAAAATTATTTCTTAGCATTTTGTAAGATTGCTGCGGCCATTATCTGAACTACGACTTTTTTCATTATTGCACTGAAATTCTACATGGTTAAAGGATGCAATTACGCTGCTAACTTGAAAATGACAAAAAGTTTTCTTGGTTCCACTTGTATTTTAAACCCTCTCAAGTCTTGTTTGCTGCCTCACCGTGGCGGGGGGGAGTGAGACTAAACATAATAGTTTAGTTTAGTTTGAACTATCGTCGCACTACAGCTACACGAGGGCTGTTGGCGACGGACGTCGTATTTTAGACCATTAAGGGCGACATCGTACGCAGCGTTAGGACTTTGAAGAAATTTAACAGGGGTATATCTCCTCAGACAAACAGGAAATGAATGAAACAAAAACTTTCTTCTCAGTCTTCCTTGCTCGAAAACAAACCTTGTCTTCACACTGGACAAAAGTCGGCGAGTCCAGTTATAGTGTGTCTCAAAAGTTTAGACAAAAGACATTTTGAGTCACAAAATTTCGCTGAAAAGGTTTATTTAAAAAAAAATTTGGTAGTAAGGATAATGCAAGTGTATATAATTAAAAATAGCATGAATCAAAAAGAAAACAACCAATAATAAATATTAATTGAATTAATTGTAAAACGTTCCCAAAAAATCTGTCTCATAATCATATCAAAATCGATTTAACGTCATTTAATGATCTAATTTCGCATTTTTTTTTGGCAAGAATTGTATTTCTGTTTGATATGATAATTTAAAAACACGTTTTACCATTGAATTTTAACCATTTTGTACCATACCTGGTCCAATTGCATACCAACAGCAAATATAGCCGTTTTAGCTTTTTTAGGGGGAAATATTGCTGGCGATTTGCGTAATACATATCCTAATTAGATGTAAATAACGAATATATGCCTAACAAAATAGTACCGTTAAGTTTTGCCACCGATTCGTGCATTTGAAGACATGTAATTACGCATTTTCTGGTAAAAAAACGGCAATTTTTAAAATTTAAAATATCCAAAAAGACAAAAAATGGTCTGTTGTGCAAACACGATGTAGAGTTTGCCTCTCCTTCAAAAAAGCCAAAAAAGTCCCAAATTTTAACCCAAAACCACCCCATAAGATTTGATATTTCTCCTCAAATGTGCTTTTCTCGAGTTTGGAAACACCGGTTTTTTTCAAACCGGTGAAGAAGAATCAGTTTAACCGATAAGAAAAAAACCGTGTAAGGATACTCAAAAACCGATTTTTTTAAAAACATGAATGAATCAGCCGTGTCTCGCTCAATGTTAAGAAAACGCGGCCGTTGCCAAAAGCTGAGAGGAAAACTATTTGGCTTCTTTTCTGATTTGGCGCTTTTACTTGGCTCCAATTCTTCCAGCGATTTCATCGATCTCTAAATGTTACTAGATAGACCAAAATACTTCGGAAAATGAGGCCTCTGCCAGATCTATGTTAGCGACTGTTATTTTTTCTATTCTTTATTTTATTTGGAGGAAGGTGTGGTGAACGAATGTAAACAATATGAAATTTAAATATTATTTTTAGAAGTTAAAATGTATTTAGTATACAATTTTATATTCTCCTTCGAAAATGCATTTGTATTATTAGTATTTATACATGTTGTTATTGACGGCGTTTGTAGAAAGGGACACATTTGGTTTTAATTGAAAAATAAAATGAATAATTTTAAATAAAATTTTATTTACAATATAGTAAAAAAGAAAATCATTCTTCATAAATAATAATAATTTCTTAAATAATTTTTTATTTGTCCGTGAAGTCCGCCGACATAGGACACAAGAATTGCTCATTTTTCACTTTTCTGTTACTATGATAAAACACAAATTAGATTTACTAGAGAAATTAAAAATAATACAATTAATTGATTGCAAGTAGATGTAGATTGATTGCAAGTATTGATTGCAGAAGTAGATGTGTGTTGACACTAGATCTCTACTTCCAGTTATATGTAGTTCAAAAATTAAATTTAAATTAAAAAAAATTGAATTTGGCGGTCAAGTTTATAAAAACCGCCAAATGACGTCATTTTTCCTTACTGCGCATGCCCTGGATCTCAAAAAACGGCCGCGCTTATTTAGATGCGTCGCCATTGGAGCGAGACACGGCTGGAATGAATGCACACGTTTTCGGCTGCCTATTTCTTGTCTCCTTCAGGAGCTTTAACACAGCCAATTACGCCTCGTAATTTAGAACCCTGGTCAAGTGACGAGGACGACACCTGAGCGGGCACCCAACTGAACTTCGGGCGACATCGTGCGCTAACGCCGTCGGGTTTAGTTTATTTTGAATTATCGTCGCACTAGAGCTACACCAGGGCTATTGGCGACGGGCGTCGTATTTTAGAACCACAGTCAAGTGACGAGCCGGCACCTGAGTAGGCACCCAACGCAACCGTTAAGAGTGACATCGTACGCAGCGTTAGGACTTTGAAGGATATTTAATGTGCACTCCCTTCACACGGGGTATTATTCGTCGGACATTTTGGCTGCACGGGCCGTTTATAGGTCGGCAGTTATTTTGGCGATGCCCGGAACCGAACTTGGGACCTTTCGTATGCTAGGCGAGTGCCTAACCGACTGGTCTCCCCAGCCCGCAGTAGTGAGAAAACACGGGAACTGGGCCAGGGATCCAGGGGATCCAAAGCGGAATAGCTGCCGCGGGATCGGGGAGGAGGGGGGGTCCAAAGCGGAATGGCTGCCAACGAGGGATCGGGGAAAGGTAGGTGTGACGAAGGAGTGACGTCATTGCCTTTAGCCAGGGATCGAAGGGTATTTTTTATTATTTATTTATAGTTTTGTATTTTTTTATAGTTGAAAAATATTTTGTTTTATTTTTTTAAATGTTATTAAATATGTTTAAGTATAATTAAATTTTTGTAGATGAAAATATTTATTTTATTTATTTTTTATTCCAATTTATTATTTTTATTTTTTTATTCCAATTTATTATTTTTATTTTTTTATTCCAATTTATTATATTTTTTTAATTTAATTATTTTTTTAATTTTTAATTTTTTTTAATTAAAATTTTTATTTGACGTTGAAGATACATTATACAAAGGGAGATTCAAAGGGGGAATGAATGCCTTGAGAACGAGGGATCGGAGAGAGGAGGGTAAGGGAAAGAGAGTGTGACGGAGTGATGACATTACCTATAGCTTTTTATGTCAACAGAGGGCGCTGAGGTAGGGAATTAGTCATCGGTCATGGTGGGACATGTTGTGTGTGACACTTGAACTTTACCGTTAGGGGGGGCACTACTTTCGCAATGACATTATTTCTAACCAATGAGAAACAAGTTTGTTGATGATGTCATTAAGAACCAATCATTTTAGAGCAGATAATTCCACGAGGGATCGGGAATCGACCTATAACTTTTTAACTATTATTAAACTTGGAGTTTAAACAGACAACATCAGAATTTTGAGTTTTAGTCCTCGTCTACAATGTCTTTGAAAAGAAAAACTTTTACTGCAGAAGATGTGCCAACAACAATTTTTTCCCATTAACAGATGGCGATATTGCAGTCACTGACTATGGGGATATTACAGCGTGTTAGATATTCATGGACTCAATGCAGTAAACTATTTGTCCGTTCTGATAAACTAGCTAACCACCTAAAAACTCACCAAAAACGACATTATGACGCACCTTCCCCCATTTCAAAGCGAAGTCGTATTGATCAAATACCTTGACCCTCTACATCTAGTTCGGTAGATAGAGTACCTGCAAAAACGACGTCAGCCTTAAAAAAACGAGTTCAGAACGTTAGTTTTGAAAATTCTGAATCATACAAAGAAAATTAAAAGTTCCGTAAATTTAAAGAACATGATTTCGAAGGTAATTTCGCGAAACGTTACTTAGCGATTGAAAATGAATTTCTGCTAAGAAAGAAGGCAATATATATATATATTATATTATAATATATATATATATATATATATATATATATATATATATATATATATATATATATATATATATATATATATATATATATATATATATATTAATATATATATATATATATTATATATATATATATATATATATATATATATATATATATATATATTATATATATATATATAATATATATATATAACTGTATGCAAGAGTACTTTTTGTCAGTGATAACCATAAAATTAAATACTTAAAATCAAAATTGAAAAAGGCCATAAACCTCACTATGATGACAAAGGTTTTATTTTATAAGATTATTTTTCTACTTTTGTACATTGACATTATGCTTTTAATTGGTTAATAGAATAAAAGCTTAAGAATAACACAAAACACGAGTAGTATAGAGAAAAGTATTTGTAAACTTAATTTTTTTATGGTTCGATCATTGGCTGTTTTACGATTTTATGAAATATGATTTTTCAGATGAAAAATTTCATAAGTAAGTATGTCTTTGTAAAATATGAATTTCATTCTATAAAAATGTAGTATTGCATCAATTTTCTACTATGTGTTTCATCTCATTACTTTTGTTTAGTCGGTAATTGTGTAACTTCATGAAAATGAAAAAGGTCTTTCTAACAAAGTTTATACCACACATTTCTTAGAGAGTGTTAAACTCTTTAAAATAATTAACTCAAATACTCGATCCATTTGTTTTATATACAATTTGAAGTACGTTGTATATAAAATTAAAGTTCCTTAAAATCAATAATTTTTTTAACAGCAGATAAACATTAATTGGAAAAGAAGAAAAATTGGCACAGAAATTTCAAACATTCTTAAAATTAGGACTTGTATACTAGTATATTTATAAATTATTATAAACTTTTTAATAGTAATTAGAAAATACAATTCCAATACGATTAACTTAGTTTAAAAATACGAGGCTAGTTATCTATGCATAAGTTATACTGTTATTGTCCTAAATAAAAATTTGAAAACTGTCTTTAAATATCCTATACATAAAAATTAAACTACTACGTTAAAATATTTAAATAACTGAATACTTTAAAACTTTTTAAACATATTATTTCGAAAGCTAACTAGAGTTTGAAATCTTTGATGTGAGTCATTCCGATTAACTTAAATATTTACCTTTGATGATAAAATGAAAATATTAAACACTAATCAAATGTTAAACAAGATTATTAAAACAAGCATTTTTATCATTAAAAACTTAATAACTAACATGAAGTTGAAAAAAAAAATTACAGCTTTGAATAAAAAAATGTAAGTGCTTTTGCCGTTCCTAGGAAAATTAAGCAACTGAAAAGTATGTTCGTATATAAAACAGAAATGTTTATCAAATGCTAAGCTATTATTTATAGATACGGATAGTTTATGTTATAGTGTAAAAACAGCAGACCTTTATAATGACATGCAATCGGAAGCACACTTTTTCGATTTTTCGGATAATCCATTAGACCGTTCATTGTATATTACTACTAATAAAAAGGTTCTAGGTAAAACGAAAGATGCAATGTCTGAGACTGTAATTAGATAATTTGTGGATTTAAAAGTAAAGATGTTTGGCATTGATACCTTTTAAAGATAAAGAAAATAAAGTAAAAAGAGCTAAGGGTGTCCACAAAGTATTAAAAAAATTACACATAATGATCACAAAGAGTGTTTACTAGAGAATTCATATGAGTATCAAGTATTAGGTTTATCACCGAAAACCACCAACTGTATACAGTCAATCAGAATAAAATAGCTTGAAATCCCTATGATGAAAAGAGGTTTTCTTATTTTTGATAGATGAGAGTAGGTCGATGTAGCTGGATCCACGTAGAGGGCTTAAATTTATAGACCTTAACCTCCAACTCCTTTTTTCTTCTAAGGTCCACCCAGATTCCTTATGTTCAAAGTCCTCTACTTCTTTCAACAGCTTGTCAGTTATTGCTTGGTAGAGAGATGTGCTGTCATTGGTGGTCTGCAGAACGATAGCATTCATAGTTAAAAGAAAATTCTTCACTAAGAATAGACTACAATTACCAACGACTTTTTCCAAAAAACTTGAAATTTTTAAAATCTTCTTTTGTTCAGCCAGATTGGGCAAATGCTTTTGATAACTTCTATTTTTCATTTAAGGAAAGGATTGTAAATTGCCTTCTTTCTTAGCAGAAATTAATTTTGAATCGCTAATTAACGTTTCGCGAAATCACCTTCGAAATCATGTTCTTTAAATTTACGGAACTTTTAATTTTCTTTGTATGATTCAGAATTTTCAAAACTAACGTTCTGAACTCGTTTTTTTTAAGGCTGACGTCGTTTTTGCAGGTACTCTATCTACCGAACTAGATGTAGAGGGTCAAGGTATTTGATCAATACGACTTCGCTTTGAAATGGGGGAAGGTGCGTCATAATGTCGTTTTTGGTGAGTTTTTAGGTGGTTAGCTAGTTTATCAGAACGGAAAATAGTTTACTGCATTGAGTCCATGAATATCTAACACGCTGTAATATCCCCATAGTCAGTGACTGCAATATCGCCATCTGTTAATGGGAAAAAATTGTTGTTGGCACATCTTCTGCAGTAAAAGCTTTTCTTTTTAAAGAAATTGTAGACGAGGACTAAAACTCAAAATTCTGATGTTGTCTGTTTAAACTCCAAGTTTAATAATAGTTAAAAAGTTATAGGTAATAGTGGAATTATCTGCTCTAAAATGATTGGTTCTTAATGACATCATCAACAAACTTGTTTCTCATTGGCTACAAATAATGTCATTGCGAAAGTAGTGCCCCCCTAACGGTAAAGTTCATGTGTCACACACAACATGTCCCACCATGACCGATGACTAATTCCCTACCTCAGCGCCCTCTGTTGACATAAAAAGCTATAGGTAATGTCGTCACTCCGTCACACTCTCTTTCCCTTACCCTCCTCTCTCAAATCCCTCGTTCTCAAGGCATTCATTCCCCCTTTGAATCTCCCTTTGTATAATGTATCTTCAACGTCAAATACAAATTTAAATTAAAAAAAATTAAAAATTAAAAAAAAAACTAAATTTAAAAAATAAAAAATAAAATAAATTGGAATAAAAAATAAAAATAATAAATTGGAATAAAAAATAAATAAAATAAATATTTTCATCTACAAAAATTTAATTATACTTAAACATATTAAATAACATTTAAAAAAATAAAACAAAAAATTTTTCAACTATAAAAAAAATACAAAACTATAAATAAATAATAAAAAATACCCTTCGATCCCTGGCTAAAGGCAATGACGTCACTCCTTCGTCACACCTACCTTTCCCCGATCCCTCGTTGGCAGCCATTCCGCTTTGGATGCCCCCTCCTCCCCGATCCCGCGGCAGCTATTCCGCTTTGGATCCCCTGGATCCCTGGCCCAGTTCTCGTGTTTTCCCCTACTGATCGCTCTACACGAGGGATATTGGTGACGGGCCTAGTAATTTAAAATCGCGACATTTTTGGTTTTACAGGAAGCACTGCGGCTAATCGGATATGATCCCGATCTAGACCAAAAAAAAAATATCGACCTTTAAAATGAATTTAATAACTTAATTATTGTAATATATCACGTTTTTTCTCAGCGTTCCTGAATAATATTGTCTTTTAAGTACTTTTCTTAACTCCTTCAGTAGGAAGTTTGAAATCCTGTTCTTAAATGGATTTGTTATTTTCTATAAGACTTATTACTGTTATAAGGATCTTAAAAAATGAAAGATCGGTTTAGTTTGGTATTGAATTATCGTCGCGCTAGAGCTACACGAATGAAAGATTGGACATGTGGAAGAATTTTTTTGGAGAAATTTTAAAAAAGAATTTTACGAATTCCTTTTTTGAAGTGTTCGGTTCTTTTTTTAATTAAAATTTCAAATAACGTTCAAAAACGGTATGGAACTATCGATATTTTGAGATTTTAGGTACTTTACAAGATTGCCAAAAGATAAAAATAATAAAATTTGAACAATTAGTTAATTAAATCACACAAAAAAATCATGAATCTATTTGACCATTCACGGTATCGCCGCTATCTAAACCATAGAAACTTTGAGATTTTATATAAAAGCTTATATGACCGATTCTATTTTCATAAGATGAAAAAACCTTTCTTGAAAATTAATCTACAAGACCTGAAGAATAATTATAAAATAACGTTTTTAGTTAAAAATCTAAATTTTAATTGTGAAAATGACAACACATAAAAATTAATGTTTGGTAAACCCATCGCAAGGTCTGAAAAAAAAATTAATTACTTTAAGTAAAAATTTCTCATTAGCATGATTATAGCATGAACTGTAAAAATAAAGATTTTTTGTACTAAAGTATCAAAAGTTTAGACTCAACATGTTTTTAAGGTAGAAAATTTCACTTAACAAGGTTTAATTAAAATGCATAAATATAACTCCAAGACAAGTACAAATATTTCACAAATAAAGGACAAAGATAATGACAAGTTTTATTTGAAGATTCAAATCCGGACTTAACGCCGGCCAGTCCATTTACTCAAAGTACTGCCTTTGTAACCACGTATTTGTGGAGTTTGAAACGTGGATCGACGCATTGTCTTGCTGGAACGTACAGTCGTTCCCTCCCAAAATGTCACAAAACTGCAACAAATTGTTCTGCAGTGTCGTTTGATACATTGAAGAGTATTGCATACCCTCTAAAAACGCAAGGGACGTTTGGCCGTTGAAACCAAATCCTCCCCACACCATGACGGATTTTCCACCTGTTGCCTGCTGAAAAATTCTCTAGGCTCTTTCCTCAAATCGTGCCAACAGCAGGCCCACCCACCAGGGCCATCCAGGTTCCACTTTTTCTCGTCGGAGAATACAGTTGAGATCCACTTGTCCCCAAAAGCCATGTGAGCCTTGGCCCAGTCCAATCGCTTTAGCTTGTGGTGTTGTTTCAATGGAGGTTTTCCTTTAAATTTTTTTAAAGGAAAATTTTCCATTCTCACGAATTCTGCGATGTCCTGTGACACTTGCAGACCCGAAGTTAGCTTCCGCAAGGAGGTATCGTGAGATGATGTCATTTTCAGAAGATGTCTATCGTCCCTCGCATCAGTAAGGCGTGGTCGTCCAAGTCGCTTTAGCCAAGCCATCTGTACTTAACAAAATTCTGTAGATACTCCTCAAAGATCTGCCCATCTTTGCTGCAATTTTCGTTATGCTTAGTTTTTCTGTTACCAGTGTCATACTTCATGACCTCAGATAATATTTGCATAAATTTAACATCTTCTTTGATTCGCGTCTACTCCTAAAAACTAAATTTGTGCAATTTTCACTATTCCTTCAAATAAGAAATATACGATTCCTTAGTTGCCAAAAATATAAATCTTAACTGCCAAAAACATTTGTAATATATATATATATAATTATACATTCTTCGGGGGGGGGGGGGGGGGGCAATTCAAGAGTGATAGTGTATTAAAAACTGTGGTGACTTTTACGCCTAAACTTTTCCCTAATCACGAGGCGTTTCCTCGTAATTTGTGCCTAAAAATATTTATCGCACTATTTAACTTCACACATTTCGAAGTTAGATTTGTAATATTCGAGGAACGACATTTTTAATATTCAAACATTCAATCAATTTAGGCATTTAAAGTTTCAATTAGAACTCAGCTGTATTTCTTGTTTTTTTTAAAAACCCTTTCACTACTAAAACGGCCTTTACGACCGTACGACTAAGGATTCGATAATGATATTCCTATCACATATTACGAGGAAACAAAAATTCCTGCTTAGCGAAAGGGTTAAAGTTGTAAAAATCTCGAGTAGAAGCTTCCTAGGTGTTTTGCTCCATTCAAGTCATGAGACAGGAAAATGGAAATAGAAAATAAAGAAAGGAAAAATAATTCAAAAACTGAATTAGAAAGAAAAACTAAAAATAGTTTTAAAATAAAAACGGAAAATGTTCGAAACACTAAAAAACTGTTTGGAATATAAACGGCCCATGCAGCCAAAATGTCCGACGAATAATACCCCCTGTGGAGGGAGTGCACATTAAATATCCTTCAATGTCCTGACGCTGCGTACGATGTCGCCCTTAACGGTTGCGTTGGGTGCCTACTCAGGTGCCGGCTCGTCACTTGACTATAGTTCTAAAATACGACACTGTCGCCAATAGCCCTGGTGTAGCTCTAGTGCGACGATAATTCAAACTAAACTAAACTGAACCCGACGGCGTTAGCGCACGATGTCGCTCGAAGTTCCGTTGGGTGTCCGCTCAGGTGTCGTCCTCGTCACCAGGGTTCCAAATTACGAGGCGTAATTGGCTGTGTTAAAGCTCCTGACGATTGCAAGAAATAGGCAGCCGAAAACGTGTACATTCATTCATGTTTTTAAAAAAATCGGTTTTTGAAACCGGTTTTTGAGTATCCTTACACCGGTTTTTTTCTTATCGGTTAAACCGATTCTTTTTCACCGGTTTGAAAAAAACCGGTGTTTCCAAACTCGAGAAAAGCAAATTTGAGGAGAAATATCGAATCTTATGGGGTGGTTTTGGGTTAAAATTTGGGACTTTTTTGGCTTTTTTGAAGGAGAGGCAAACTCTACATCGTGTTAAGGTGCACAACAGACATTTTTTTTTGTCTTTTTGGATATTTTAAATTTTAAAAATTGCCGTTTTTTACCAGAAAATGCGTCATTACATGTCTTCAAATGCACGAATCGGTGGCAAAACTTATCGGTACTATTTTGTTAGGCATATATTCGTTATTTATATCTAATTAGGATATGTATTACGCCAATCGCCAGCAATATTTCCCCTTAAAAAAGCTAAAACGGCTATATTGGCTGTTGGTATGTAATTGGACCAGGAATGGTACAAAATGGTTAAAATTCAACAGTAAAATGTGTTTTTTAAATCATCATATCAAACAGAAATACAATTCTAGTTTTAAAAAAAAATATGCGAAATTAGATCATTAAATGACATTAAATCGATTTTGTCTATATTTATGAGACAGATTTTTTGGGAACTTTTTACAATTAATTCAATTAATATTTATTATTGGTTGTTTTCTTTGTGATTCATGCTATTTTTAATTATATATACTTGCTTATCCTTACTACCAAAAAATTTTTAAATAAAACTTTTCACTGAAATTTTATGACTCAAAATGTCTTTTGTCTAAACTTTTGAGACACACTATATTATTTCGAGTCAATTGAAAAGTGACAACCGGACATTTTTAAATAAAATATATCGCATTAAAAATCATTTTAATATTGTAACCTATTTTTGGTGTATACCCTATTTTATAATCCTATCAAAATACGATATTTGATAAAAACTATTTTATAATATTTAAATTTTATTCTTATTACCCACGAATTTGTAAAAAAAAAAAAAATCAGAACTGAAATTTGATATTAACTGACTTGGCATTAAAGCTGCAAATGCCCTATCATTTGTTATTAGAAATATTTGTCTTACACGCATTTAGTAAATGAAAAGAGGTCTTTCCCTAATAATAAATGTAAATTGCTTAAACAAATTGAAAAGGTGTGGGGGGATTAACTAATCCCCGAAGGGCCCCATTGAAAAATTATACTATATATTATACTTCCATTGAAAGTTTAAACTATTGAGATAAAAATAAATCGTAATATTTTGTTTTAATAATGCTAAAAAGTTATGAAAAATTGCAGTTAAGTTTACAATATATACTAACATTTCCCATTTCCGCTTTTTTCATAATTAAATAAATTTGGAGGTTCCAAAAGACTGGGCACCTTAGGCCCCGTCATTAAATGGGCGCGTTAGTAAACATGCCCTAAATTGACAGAGGAGCCCCATCCTCTTATCAAATATTTTAATGATTTTTCATATCAAGTCGACTTTGAAAATTAAAAAAAAGTGATGGAAAGACACGAACATTGCAATAATTCTAACGAATTTAACAAAATTAATTAATTTTTTTAAAAAGAATAGAATGCGATTTTCGGTCTCTTTCGACTAAGGCCCCTAATCCTGGACATTACGGGCCGAATGTTAATTTCGAAATAATAAATATTTTAGTGATTTGCAATTTTTAAAAAATGACTAAATTGTTTTTTAATAGGGTTCGCTGGCACGGCCCTTTAACTTTTTACGGACTCATATGCAGTGCATAGTTTTGACCCCCCCCCCCCCCTGTCGGTGGCCCTGCCAGACGTTGTCAACCAAAGCTGCATATTATCTTTTTAGTCATGATTAGTCTTCCCCAGCCACCTCCTTGCTTGTTTGAGAATGGATAAGAATGACTTGGTGCAAAATCCTGTCCGAATTATGGACTTTTTTAGGGTGTGCAATCTCCTGGACTTGATCTAACTGATCTCGATCATGGAGAACAAGTATGAACAATAACACCCTCCGTCCATATGTCCTTAAATTCACACTGTTCTTCGCAGGCGTCAACGCCTCCAGTCTCGTCCGAACCCTGGCCTCCTTCTCACCCGTCTTCCAACAGCCGCCCAACGTCTTCCTGCCGCAGTTCAAAACAGATCCTTTCGCGATCCTGGATGGCAATATTCCGAACAAAGACAAGAAACAATTCATTTTCGCGTTCACCAGTGACGAGGGGAGCTACCTGCTCACCGTCAACAATCCAGATGTCTTCGGGGTGTTTGGCGAGAAGGACGCCGGGATCGACGGTGTCCAAGCCAAGAGCATGATGACGAAGTGCGTATTGAGCGAAGGGGGGCAAACAAAAGTGGCCTTGCGATGGAAGTAGGGATGTAATATAAATGCTGCCAATGCAAAAAACGTGTTTGCCAATTGATTAAGAGGGACTGCCAGTCCCATAAAGCTAATGCATTAGTTTTAAAATCACATCTTTTGCAAAAGAATTGCTTTGCCATGGTATCATATTTTCACCATGTCTGGGAATCATCATAACATCAATTTAAAACAAAATTGAAAAGAAAGTGACATCCGGTTATTTATTAATTGATGAAGTCTTAAAATAGTGTCGCCATCTGATGTATATTTTTGTCATTTTAACACTTCAAAAATATATAGTTCAACAACTAATGACATTTTTGTTTTAAATTTGTTTCAATTCGATGCTATGTTGATTCCAATACCTGGGGAAAAGGGCTAACATGGGAAAGCAATACTTTTGCGAAAGTTGTGATTCCAAAACCAATGCATTAGCTCTATGGGACTGACAATCCATCTGAAGTGAAACCATTGAATTGTTTATGAATTCGATTCGGAGGCTTTCAGACGGTCTCAATACTCTCAATTGGTTTTTAACGCAAAATATCTCCATTGCATTTGTAGCTCCATGCCGCGGGACACTTTTATTTGCGCTACCCTGTATTTGGTCAACCCCATCCTTCTCGCTCCCGTGTAATGGGGAACTTGCATGAGTCAGGAAATAGCGAAATACCCTTTGTAAATGAATCTCCATGTGATTCTAAGAACATCGACATACATTTCATCTCAATCCGACCATTAGTTAATTTTTAATTAATTTTCAAAGTTTGCGCTTAGCCCCGCCCCTTGAAAACGCTGCCTCCGGCTTCCTCTGCCCGCTTGACGTCGGTCGACCTTACTAATCCAGCCAGAGATCGGCGGCCGCTTTGTTTTGCAAATGTCACCCTTCCTAATGATTTTCTTATCGCCTCTAATCCATTCAAGTTATGTAAGTTCTGGAAAATACTAGTGCATACGAATGTTGCATAGTACCTTCACCTTGTCGTAAAAACACCACATAAAACCCGTTCGAAAAGCTGATTTTTAATGTTTCTTGAGTTGTAAAAAAATGCGTGTTGATGCATAGCGAAGTACATAGTTCAAGAACGTTTGAATTTGAAGCAAAAAGCTATTTTTATTCTTAATAGTAACAGGCTTATATCATAAAAATAAATTCATATGCAATTATATTATGTAATTGTATGTATTTGAACTTATAATTAAACTATGTAATTTAAATGTAGACTAAAATTAAATTTAATTGATTGAAATACCTGTATTTAAGATTGGGAAATATTTCTCAATATTACAGGGATTCGACAAAATAATGTACACACATTGCAATTTTAAAATTAAATCACATATTTCACAAGCATAAGCTACTAAGATATAAGTAAAATGCTTTTAACGACTTGCAACACCATGTTACGACAAACATGTTCAAACATAAATATTGTCTCTTATGTAATTATGTGGCAGGGAGAATTCAAGTTCCGTATATTATTCTCGAAACAAGTTTGTCCAATCTCTGTAACTATGAAAAATATTTCCCATTCTTTAATGCAGTTTATTTCATGAATTAAATTTATTTTAATTTGTATTTGAAATATTTAAAGAAGCAAATTAGTTTATAACATAAGCATGTTTTTGTTACAATTAAGAATAAAAATGCCTGCTCCCTCTTCGAACATTGTTGAACCTAACTATCAAAACGTATTTTCTTTTACATCTTTAGGAAAAAGCTCTAGGAAAACTACAACAAGTAGGTTTGTAACAGTAACTATCACATAGAACCGCTTCCACACACAAGTTATTAAACATAGAAACAAACTCGCTAAACACAGCATTTACTTCTGATTTATAATTCAGAGTTGCCAAAATCTCCATTATTTTTTTTTGCAAATTTAAACAAATTAAAAATGGCCAGATAATTTATCCAATTCCCACGCTCTCTAACAAAATTTTTAATACAGCATGTATAATAATTTCTAGCCTCTGTAGACCTTTAACAGCGCCAGTTATACCAGAAATTCTTTTTAAAAAAGTGTGCATTATTATTTTTTTTTTTTTGGTTTTTCAAATTTTAAATATAATTTAAACTCAAATTTCTTAATGAAATTTGGTTTAATTTCCTTACTGATTTAATTCGTTTAGTTTCTGCTCAACAAATTAAGTAATTTAAATTATCTGATAAGTTATGTTCAATACAATCATTCTATAATTAATTTTTTTTGTTCCATTTATTGCACTTAATTTTTATATTTTTTTTTGAAAAACATTAACTGTCTATTAAATAATTAAAACATTAGTTACGTAACACAAAAAGTAACTAATATCCATAATTAGTAATAATAAGTTAACAAAGTGTATTTACATTGGACAATTATCATTTTTTAAATAAAAACAATTTAAAATAAAAATAATTTTAATTAAAGTAATATTAATTAGAAAATCTTTTAAAATAATTCGCCTCACTCATATGTACTCGTACGCCAACAATCGTATGCACTAATATTTTCCAGAACTTGCATAACTTGAATGGATTAGAGGCGAAAAGAAAAGCATTAGGAAGAGTGATATTTACAAAACACAGCACCCGCCGATCTCTGGCTGGATCAGTTGCGTCGACCGACGTCACGAGGGCAGGTGAGGTAAGGTAAGGTAATCGTTTCCGGCTGCCTATTTCTAGCCTCTTTCAGGAGCTTTAACACAGCCAATAACGCCTCGTATTTTAGAACCCTGGTCAAGTGACGAGGTCGACACCTGAGCGAGCACCCAACCGAACTTCGAGCGACATCGTACGCTAACGCCGTCGGGACTTTGGACTCCACAGATTTAACGAGCACGTCTGTCCCTGTGTACTCGGGCCCATCCGTGATGAGGATTTTCTACTATTTCCAGCACAGATCCGATTTATAGGATGACTGGCAGTAAGTGGGATTCGAACCCCCGCACTCCTGAGAAGGTTGAACCTCTAGGCTGATGCCTTAACCACTCGGCCACGGACGGGCCCGAGGGCAGGTGAGGCCAGAGGCAGCAAGAGACGGGGCTAGGCTCAAACTTTGAAAATTAATTAAAAATAAACTAATGGTCGGATTGAGGTAAAATGTATGTCGATGTTCTTAGAATCGCATAGAGATTATTTTAAAAGAAAAAAAAAATACATGCAAGTTTCCCATTGACGTGGTGAGGTATCGCACTCGATTCTCGCTATCGATAGAGGGTCGATATCGTATATCGGTGAGGTATCACTATCGATTTCTCCCGCTCCGCGATACTTCCATGCTGTTGAGTAGTAATTCGTCTTTGAGGTTAGAAATAACTGAAATCCGCCAAAACCTAATGTATTTTTGTGTTCAGTAGGAACGGGGTTAAGTGGAAGAGGGTTAAGTGACTCTTACAAACCTCCTTGTTATTTTTCAGAAAGCATTGGATAGTCACACCGTTGTGATATTATATGAAGATGACATATTGCTTGCATGTTTTTTTTTTAATTATAACTCATTGTTCTAAAATCAAACAAGTAAGTGTTTAATAAGAGTATCTGTCACTGCTTCTACACAACAGTTTTGTTCAACAGTAAAAAAGGCGCCAAACACAGAATTAATTTATTTTAATCATTCACAGCATCATTTATTTTAAACTCTTACATGCAAAATTTGGCTAGCATCATTTATTTTATTTTGAAAATTCTATAATAATTTATTATCGTTTGCTAAATTAATTTATATTTCGAAAAATAAATGGGCAATATTCCTCGATTTGAAAAAGAAGCAAAAAAAAAAAACTCATATAAACATAACAATCAAAGAATCTCTTTTGTGAAATGTATTTGACGTCAATTCAAACTGATTTATTATGTCACAAAAATAAATTTCTTTTAATTTAGTATTCAAAAGAAAAAAGTTTCTCGAGCGACTGTTGTGAATGGCAATGGTGATTTAATTATAATAAAAATGGCTTCTTATGCTTTTCAAATGAGCATTAAATTTTGCTGTTTTAGCTACCACACTACGTTTATAACGTAAAAAGTGGAAGTCATTATAATCGTTCAGTCCGTCTATCCGTCACCCACTTTCATAGTCCAAACTACAAATGCTACGGACAAGTGTGATACGTCAAAAAATTCAGCGCATCGAAATTATAATACACTGAAAATTTCAGAAAAGAATTCAAATTCAAAGTACTTCAATTATGTAAAAAACAGCAAAATTTAATGCTCATTTAAATAGCATAGGAAGCCATATATTTTAGAATTAAATCACTATTGCCATTCGCAACAATCGCTCGAGAAATTTTAATTCTTTAAGACAATAAATTTAAATAAATTTATTTTTGCGGCGTCGATCAGTTTGAAATGACGTCACATATATTTCAATACGAGATTCTTTGTACGTTGATATGAAATGTTTTAATTCTATTTAAAAGCGAGGAATATTACATATTTATTCTTTGAAATATAAATTAAATTTTTGCAAACGATAAGTAATAATTATTGAATTTTCGAAATAAAATAAATGAAACTAGCCAAATTTAGCATTTAAATGTTTAATATAGAATATTAATGCTCTGTTTGTCGCCTTTTTACCTGTGAAACACAACTGTTGCGTGGAAGCGGGTTAAGTGACAGGTTCTGTTACAAACCTACTTGTTTTTTTTTAATTATTGAATTACTTCTAATTCGATTTTTTTTTCTGAGATTTTTAATGTCTTCTAAATCTGATGCGCTAAATTTTTTGACACATCTCACTGGTCGGTAGCACTTGTAGTTAGGGCTATGAAAGTGGGTGACGGACTGGGCGATTATAATACCTTCAACTTTTTACGTTATAAACGTAACAACTGTTGTAACTTTTTTTTGCACTGACCGCCAGAATTGTTCTTGTATAAAGTAGACGATCTGTTTCATATATATCTACTTTTTTCTTGTTTCAAAACATAGTAATAAGAGAGTGTTTTGTACAGGGTTGGAAAAAAACATGTTTTTTTGTTTTAAACATGTTTTTTTTTTGTTTTAAACATGTGTTTTTAAACAATTAAATTTAGGTTAAGTTGAATGAGTTAAAAAAAAAACACTGTTCTTTTTGCGTTTTGGTCTTCTATATTTATTTCCATCCCCAATAATTTTAGGCCTTACATCTTTCTTTGTCGAAAAGTCATAGAATACAAGAAATCCTTCTATTATCTGGCGATTCGGTGTCTTCCTTTGATTAAATCAGATGAGCTAATAGAAGAATTTATAAACTAATAATGTAATAGTTTATGTTTGGTATTATTTTAATTAACAAAAATTTTGTACCACATTGATAATTAGCTTAAATCGTTTTTTTAAAAATTGTTTCAAGCATGTTTTTTATTATTATGTTTCAAACAATTGTTTTAAACAAAATTTTTTAAACAATTGTTTTAAACAAAATTTTTTAAACATAAGAACCCTGGTTTTGTATCTAAAAGATTTCTCGAGAACTTTCCGCAACCAGATGGCCTAGCAGAAGAACTCTTAGGAAATTTAGACAAGGAATCGACACATGCAAACAGAAAAAGGGTATACCGGATCATGGGACATGTTAACACCATCTGTCCTATCGTCTACTTTGCGGATGACCTAGCGAATAGTGGACACACGGTGTACGTCGAGGAAAAAAAGGTATGAAATTTAAAAAACATTGGGAAGAACTCCTTCATCGGCTAGGAACCTGCCCGGTGTCTTCCCCGTGACTAGAATCCCCATCCTTAGAACCCAGGTGTTCGGAACTGAACAATAGCACAGCGATGGGGTGGAAAAGGGGTTGTATATGTGATGATGTTAGTGTCTCTTTTGTTATTCCTAAAGGAATTGCACGTAAATTGTAGGGATGATTTTCACTACATGGTCCCTCAAGA
This sequence comes from Oedothorax gibbosus, assembly GCA_019343175.1. Lineage (NCBI taxonomy): Eukaryota > Metazoa > Arthropoda > Arachnida > Araneae > Linyphiidae > Oedothorax > Oedothorax gibbosus. The sequence goes on along the minus strand of JAFNEN010000959.1, from coordinate 31,732 downwards.
GATGACCAGGTGTTATGCCGTGTTTAGAAAGGGAACCCAACTCTGAAGTAGGCGTGTCGGAAGGGGACACTACAATGGGGGGAAGCTTTGGAATGTTCATTTGGAAATGTTATACCAAAATGCGTCCATCTTTGGTCACTGAAATGCACTAGCATTTTTGTATTTATCAAAATAAAAAAAGTCCAATGTTTAAGTTATTGTTTAACCTATTAAGGAAGACTTTGTGAACGAACTTAACACCTTCATTTCCGTATAAAAATGTTAACTTTAAGTTTAAGATCCGGGTTTCGTGTAACTTAATTTGTTCGATACTTAATTTGTTCTATATTAATTATTCAGGACACACACACACAATGGTCTTCATTTGTCTTATACATTTTGTTTAGGTTGATAAGCTCAAGCAGAAAACTCATTTTCGCGTGGCAAATTTTCTTGCCAATCGTCGTTAATGAGTTAAAGGTAGAGAAGTTAAGGCTAAAATAATGTATTAAAATATTTTTGCTTTACTTATTAGAGTGAAACATTTTTGGTTTCTCGCATAATTACTTACAAATAAATTTACTGCCACAAATAAATTGCTCCAGAGAAGTTCTCTCCTCCTAAAAGACGATGTATATAGAGAATTGAGATATGAAATTCTCCTAGGTACAGAAAAACTATTCATTTTACTACAAATTAAAATTCTTCTAAATGAAGTATTGTAATAGTTTGAGTATTCTACTAGATTTTTGGCCTACATTGCTTTTTTTAATTGTAAATAATTGAAAAAAGGGAAGGTATCGTTGAGATTTCCTTTCGTCTGGCTGGACCTCCGCACAGTGGGTCAAAAGTCGTAAAACGTGGCCAAAAGTCAAGAAATAAAACTTTGAATAAACATTTGATATTTATTTGGTACACCTGCAAACGATATTTCAACGGATTGAAAACCGTTAATATTTTTTTGCTTGATTATTATATTTACCGTACTACGCGCTCTAAGTAGAAAAACAAAGGATGATCAATTCAAATGTGATTTTGACTCTTAACAGTCACAGAGAATTTTGTGCGTTTTAAAAATAGAGATTAAAAGTGCAAAACACACCTGAAGGTATGTTATTTTTAGTTATTATGAGTTTTTATCGTATTTTTAATATTTTCATTTAAAATTAAATTCATTATTTCCCCGTCATAATTCAATAGTTTAACTGTAAACGTTTGAGTTAAATAAAAAAAATCCCCCCTATCCCCCCGCTAAAATATATTCATGATAAAGTTTAGAACCTATATAAATGGTTTCAAGTGAAATCTCGTCGTAACAAAGAAAACTAATAATTTAAATTAATGCGTAAATCGTAAACGTACATATAGTACTAATATTTAGTTGTAAACATGGTAGTTGCGTCCATGAGTAAACAACGTCCAGCAGTATGTGATTCTTTATGTTTCATTAATTGTCTATTAAGAAAGGGGCACACAGCGTTCCATTTTTTGCATAAAAAGCTGGTTAGTTTTGATTTACGTTTAAGCGTGTATAACTGTATAAATGCTTCAAAATAACAAATTATCATTGTGATAATTTATTTTGGCGGTTTTTGTTGTCCTAAAGTAATTTGAAAATGTTTCAGTAAACAGGAAATTCGGAAAATTCTATTGTGAGAATGATTGATAACGGTCATTGCCACACCCCGAAACCCTTTTGAAGAAGTTTAGAAGTTACCATACTATTCAAAGTGTCAACCTTTTTGAAGGGGGACTAGTTACTATTTATCACTATCCATTTAGACCTGCTTGCTTTACAACCGAATCAAAGGCTTGACATGATAACATGTACACAAAAGAGTTATAAAAGAAGACCCGTTTCTCCGGCTGTATTGAATATTTTTACAAACGGTCTTTTTATATGATAAATGTAGCTGACTTACAGTTCTCAATAATCCTACTATTTGAAATTGGTCTGAATATTTCGTTGTAAAATTATATATTGCAAATCAAAAAATATATATGTATATATATGTATATATGTATATATGTATATATATGTATATTATGTATATATGTATATATTGTATATATATGTATATATATGTATATATATGTATATATATGTATATATATGTTATATATATGTATATATATGTATATATATGTATATATATATATATATATGTGTATATATGTGTATATATATGTGTATATATGTGTATATATGTGTATATATGTGTATATATGTGTATATATGTGTATATATGTGTATATATGTGTATATATGTGTTATATGTGTATATATGTGTATATATGTGTATATGTATATTGTTATATGTATATGTATTATAGTATATATATATGTATATGTATATATATATGTATATGTATATATATGTATATGTATATTATTGTAATATGTATATATGTATATTATATATATAATATATATATATATATATATATATATATATATATGTATATATATATTATATATTATATTATATATATATGTATATATATATATATATATATATAATATATATATATATATATATATATATATATATATATATATATATATATATATATATATATATATATATAATATATATATATATATCATATATATATATATATATATATATATATATTATATATATATATATATATATATATATATATATATAGAGTACAGAGCAAAAACAGCTTAATTTCGTTGGAAACTTTTTCTCATCAGGCATCTTTGGCGATGATAGCGAGTAATCGCCTAAACTGGTGTAAGGAAACCAGTTTCTTACTTTCTTGTGCATCTTCTCCCACTGCAACCTTGAAATTCAGTTCCGCGTTTTATTCAAAAGACTGTGTTCATCATCATGTTAAGCTTTAAAAATAAAGGACGATTGATTGAAAATCACGAATTTTCCAAAACAATTAAGAGAAATTTTAAGATTGGCAAATTAATTGAAAAGTCCTAAGCCACGACTTTTCTACCTAGCGAGATTCACGCGATGCACGATTCCTACGCTTGGAACAAGCGAAGAAGAAAGAGAGAAACCGGTTTCCTGCCGCCAATGTCCGCCAAGCAGACACAATTACGGGACGACACCTAATCAATCAAGCAGTTCTTCCCCTGTACTCTTCATCTACTTTCTGACTACCGAAGAAAAACTATAATTACAATTCATTTTCTTACCTGTAAAGGAAAGTACTATAACCTTGTCAAAAATCCTAAATCTCGTGTAAGTCTACGACTGCGCTAAATATATATATATATATATATATATATATATATAATTATATATATATATATATATATATATATATATATATATATATATATATATATATATATATATATATATATATAATATATATATATATAATAGATATATATAATATATATAATATATATATATATAAATATATATATATATATATATATATTTGACTCTTAAAGGATATGTCCATACTACGCCACAAATGCCACAAAGGCAACAAAACTTGGCGACTTGGCAGATTCAGCCTCCATGCTATTGCATCGCTTGGCGCTCTTGGCGTTCGCCAAATTTGTTGCATTTGTTGCCTTTGTTGCGTTTGATGTCGTAATGAGGACATAGCCAATAAACGCTTAGAATAAAACGATGCGTTTTAGATTTAACTAACAATGAGTAAGCGGTTCGTTTAGGGGCTTACTAGGGTTACTTGGCGACTTTCTGACGACTTCACATTATTTTGCGCCAAACATCTCCATATTCTTCCTATTTCTATGGAAACTATTATAAACCGACGAAAGTCCGAGAAATTTCCATTCTTTTACAGTATAGACCTAAAAATGCTTGCTTTTGAATAGGGGGACGCTACCTACAACCCTTGGGCCAAGTGGATGGGGGGAGTCCATTTCAACAACGTGCAGTTGGATTTCATGAGAAAAGCCCCGTTGGTCATCAACGGCCATTCCTACAACACGACTGATTACCTGCACGAAGAATCTAAGTACAACAAGGTTATAGTGTCCAGATTCATGTATGGCAACACACAAACAGCGTAAGGATTTCAAACCTCTTAGCCTTCCTAGTAGGCAGTAAACAACTGTTACCGTTAGAATCCAAAATCAGCTACAACTATAATTAACTAGGGATAACTAGTTTTAACTGATGAAATTAGTGAAAACTAGTTTCCACTAGCTAGACCTGGACCTCATTAGCGAATACTAGTTTCGACCAATTGCATTGGTTAAAACCAGTTATAAATTGCAAAAAGTAGAATTATCTAGCATTTAACAGAACAAACTAAAATTTACTGCGAATGCTTGACTTTTAATTTATTGTGAACATTATTATTAAAAAAAAAAGAAACGGCAATACGTTAATTTAGAAATATTTGTTTGTTGTTGCAAAGCGTCGTTATTGCACTGCGAAGTTAAAAATAACACTTTTCTTTATTAATTACACATGAATTCATTATTAAATTTTCGAAACATTCCAATAATTAAACTAAACCAAACTTATTATTCTAAATTATGCTGATTTCCGTTAATTCTAGTTTCAACTAATATAAGTTCTCTATAGTTAAAACTGGTTTAAACCAATCTATTTCGTCAAAATCAGTGTTAGTTTGGAATAACTAGTTGGTAGGTAGAAAACTAGAGTTTTGGGCCACTTGAGGATCATGATGATCCAATCCCCCCACCGGAAATGCCTATGACGTAACCAAAAGCGGCGTGGCGGTTGTGACGTAATCGGATGTGACATACACGGACTATGACGTACTCGGGTGGGCTAGTAATAACTAGAACTAGAAATAACTAGTGAGAGCTGGTTTTAACTGAGTCTATTAGTTAAAACTAGTTTCCACTAGCTTAAACTAGAGTAGGTAGAAAGCGAGAGTTCTGGGCCACTTGGGGATCACGAGGATCTAATCCCCCACCGGAATTCCTACAACATAACTGGAAGGGGCGTGGCGGATGTGACGTAACCGGGCTATGATGTACTCGGGAGAGCTAGTGCTCGTGGCACCATGTATCAGTAGGGAAATGAAGTAAAAAGATTTATAATATGAATTAAAAGTACGCTCGTGGCGCTATTTATCTGTAGGGAAATTGAATAAATAATAGGGTTTCAGCACGAAATATAAATAAATATTAAAAATGAGTATCTCCGACTGCATTAGAACCTTCAATCTCAAAAAGCAACTCTGGCTTAGCGAGTTCTATGCTTTAACCGACTAAGCCAGGGCCGTTTGACAGTATAAGGAAAATGAACGTTTATATACAAGTATATTAAGCAGGGGACGTCAAATTCCAGTTTCTATAGAAGCGTTCATGACGCCATCTAGTGTGGTCTTCAGAAACATTTATTGTTTCAAATAAAATAATAGTACACTTGTTTAAATGATGATACATACTCAAATACTTTAGGGATATATTTACTTAGTAATTAAGATAATCAACAATATCCCGTAAAGTTGACATTGAAATAATTGCTTTTCCCTATTACACTCGTCCAAATGGAGACACAGCGACACATAGTCTGAATGCTTTAGATATATATCTTAGATTTTAGTGAATGTGTAATTACACAGCAATTAAGATAATCTTTAGAGTTACAATCACGTTGACACCAAGGATTTCGTGTGAAAAACCGATGACATAATGGATATCATCTAATGAGTATATATGTAGATGGCGTTGTTTTTCTTACCGACCAATGAAAAATATAGATAGAGGGCGCTACAATCTTTGACTTATCTTAGTTTCAGAACTTGAAAATTATTCACTCACTAGCCTCTGCCGACTTACATTGTCTCTAAAATGAATTCAAAATTTTCACGAAAACCATCATCCAGCATGTATCCCTCAAGTAAAAAGACCAAATTAACTAAGTTATCGAATGTAGTTGTTTCTTCTGAAGAAGTACCCATTTATCAAGTACAGCCCACCCATGAAACAGATGCCAGCCCCAACGAACCAACGAAATTCCAGCCGTAGCTTGGCTAACTGCTATATGCCAGTAGCTAGAAGAAGTTCTTGCCGTGCGTCGGCGAAACTCTGGAGGATGTCTTCCCGCGGCTGACCAACGACGCATAGGAACCCGGTCCCCGTCTTACAGAGCCTTCCATCATGCCCGATGCATCAACACAAGCCCACAGCGAGGTTAACTCACTGAAGACATCATGGAGTTGATCACTGCCTTCTCTATGATAACTGCCTGTCCGTTCTTAAAAAAAGCTGTATTTGCGTAAGGACAAGAATCGCCAGTAGGGAGCGCTGCTAGCGTATAGTAGCTGTTTGTTTACATTCCTTTGATTACAACGCAATAGAATTTTCAACGTCCGATTTAAACTTATTTTTACGACTTTAAAACCAACTGAAATTGTTTATAATGGCATATTGTTGTGTTCCGAAGTGTAATTCGAAGTTTGCGAAGGGTTGCAGCATTTCATTCCACGGAATTCCAGCGAACGAAGAGCTAAGAAGTAAGTGGCTGAAAGTCATTTCGAGGAAGAACTGGACACTGAACTTTACTTATAACTACTCTCGTATCTGCAGTAAATACTTCTTGGATTCTGATTTTAGTCCCACTACGAAGTTTAAACGACTTTTGAAAAATGCCGTACCAAGTGTTTTTTCCGGAATATCCGAACTATTTACAGCCTCCATCTAAAAAGTTGCGATCAACAGCTGTGTTGGAAAAACGAAACTGTATTGAAAGTGAACAACTTCCGAAATTAAAGGCGCAATCAAACGAACAAACTGTGAGTTTCATTGAT